>AUXJ01006162.1:0-12536 GCA_000482205.1 Herpetomonas muscarum
GCTTCTATAAAAAGGGTGAGAATAGTCACAAAAAGAAAATAACGAATGAAGCACAGGGGTTGGGAAATAATGAGCAAGGATAAGCACCGTAAAGAGCACTGCGCCTGGAGGATATAAAAGAGAAAGCATGAGGGGGAAGGGGGGAACGCACCAGTGGTTGTTGTCGATGTATAAGGAGCATGTATACAGCTTTCTAGTACATACTTGCTGTTCGAGGGAGCACCGCGCGTTGGTGTATATGAGGACATGTCATCTCAAATTTCTCTATCCGTATGGTGTTGTTTAATTTGCCCGTTATTGCTTTTTTTGTTGGTCCATGTGATTCAGGTTGGGGTGACCCTGTGTCAACGAATGTTTAAAAAAAAGAATAATAAACCAGGATAGCATAGTGTGCGGCCCTTAAAGTACCACACAAAAAAAGATCGGCATGTCAATGTGAGCTGACTTCAAGAAAGGAGGAAAAAGCGGGCGACGGTGTCGCCTCCATCTATTCAGATTGGAAAAGTGGTGTGTTTACAGGGCGTAGATGAGACAGGACTGGTGGAGTAGGTGTCGGGCACCATTGCCTTCCCCGAACGCCATTGAAAACTATTTCGGGTGGTGGTTGAATTTGAATGGCACATCCACATATATTTTTTTTGTTTAGGTGTTGGGGATCGTGCAAGGCAATTGCCTGTGCACAGTCGCGGAGGAGTGACAGAGTGGGGTACTGCGGAAGGGAAGCTAATCACGAACACAGATCTGAGTAGCAGGAACGACCGCCAGTAGCCCAGTCCCCCCCCTCTCCCCGTCCCGTACCACATTATGGCGTCGCTATATGAAACTGGGTAGCGACCCTCCGTGCATCAGGCGAAGGAACGCGGCCATCCTTCCCTGCGCGCGCGCGACGGTAGCAGGTGTGTGTCCGCACAACACAACGCCGCCTTATGCGCTGATTGTGGCGCCGTCAGCACTTCCTTGAAAGCGAGCGCCAGACACGCCAAACGCGGGCAACAGCGAAGCTGCTTGCCTCCGTCAGCAGTCTACTTTAACCTACGAGCATGTATGTCAGAAGCCGGTGCCCTACAGCAGCAACACCACAGAAAGGGGAAGAGAGAGGGGCAAACGTCATTGCAGATACGAGGAGGATCACAGCTGGTGGGGCGGAACGACAGTGGGGGGGGGGGGGGGGGAGGCCGTCGCGCCTGCTTCAATAAGCGACACCGACGCGCCGTGGAGTGGTCATTCCACGCACAAGCCCATCATCAGCTTTCGTAGAAAAGCACCACTACCCGTTGAAGGGACGACGGCTGAAGCGGGCTTGCCATGAACAGATGCAAACCACAAACAGCCGAGCCAAATGCATCGGTTTGTCAATGAGAAAGAAGAGGGGAAGAAGAGCCACCCGGCCCACATCTCTCGATGCGTGCTTGCTTCACCCGGGGCGCCGCACGGACACACCACGGAAGCTGAACATGGGTGGGTGGCAATACAGCATAAGAGGTGTCCACGCTGCATCGTTGAAGACAGAGAAAGCGGAAGGCATTGGTGAAAGGAGTACAGTCGAGGGAGAATTTGAAAGCAGAGATTGGAAATAGCATCGTTCAAAATGCGCTAATTGCGCCTTGAATAGTGTGTTCATTTGACATGGATAAAGCGAAGACAAACGAAACAGGTTTATTTTTGTTGTTGTTGGGGGTGCAAGCGAGAATAAAAATGAATACAAGAATAGGAAGAAAAAGCAAAGGGAGAAGGGGTGTTTCAAACGTGTGCGTCTGAGGGAAAAAAAAGGTACTGCCATGTGTGCGCAGGAGTCTCCACGGTGTGCCCGCGAGCAAAGAGACACACCACCGCGCGATGGCCATGAAGACGTTGCACGGCATCATGAATGTGTACATATCCCCGGAGTCCAGCGCGGCATGCACCCCACACTTGACGTCGGCGATGGGCATGCATCACCGCCGGAAAACTCGGGGGAGTGGTAAAATAGAATTCTTTTGTGGCGCGCAAGGGAAACGGAGCTGGACATCGCTAGAAAGGTAAAAGGGCAACGTCAGACACGATAGGAAGTGAGGTGAAGAAGGAGAAGAGAAGCAAGAAAGAAAAGAAGGTCACATTCGTTTTGATCGACCGAGGAGTGCCGAGCGCCAGTCTTCGACCGCTGGAACGACGAAGAAGGCGCCCCACACACATACACACACACACACACACACACACGCGTGCGGGTGCTGCATCACACGCCCAGTGCGACGTCTGCTTTTCCCACTGGCCTGCACTCCTCTGCCGGACGCAGGCGCACCAGGCGGGCTGTCTCGCGCACGTGGTGGGGCCGGAGCCATGACAGAGCGCATCCCGACGCCAGCAGCGGGCGGCCGCTCTGGGGATGCACCGGCGCCCACGCAACGGTTGGCGGTACGTGCGGCTGGCGCCAGCTAGCACAGATGTGCCAGGGCGAGTCGCTGGAGGAGCGGCCCGGACGCTTCCCGCCGCCCATCTCGGAGAACAGCCCGCGGCCCGGGCCGGAACACTCACAGCAGCCGAGGGACAGGAGCATCGCCCCTACCTCTCCGTCCAGCCCGTGCGGCGGCAGCCGCCCGATATGAGGCAAAAGGGCCACGGGGGGGTCAGCGCGCTCGCGCGGCAGCTGCTCGACGTCAACCAGCCGCATCTCCAGCGCGGCCAGCCGGTGCGTCAACGCTGCCCTCTCCTCCGCGGCCGCGGCGCTGGATTCGGCCACCAGCTGCTCAAGCTCCCCAATGCGTCGCGCCTGCCACGTCGCGGCGCCTCCCGCCCCGCCGCGCAGTCGCTGCTCCAACTCTGCGATGCGGCGATCCTTCGAGGCCGCCAGCTCCTCCAGCGCGCAGGCAGCTGCCCTCGCCAGCGCCACATCGGACTCCAACTCGGCAATGCGGCGGTCCTTCGAGGCACACGCCTCACAGCGCCGCTGCGCGAGGGAGCCGCTGCTGCACGAGTCGCCACCGTCGCCTCTGCCCATGACCGGCGTGTGTGCGCGCTGCTCCTCCGGCCGCGATGTATAAGAGAGGGTGGAGCGCGGCGTGGGCTGTGATCCCTCAACGCTGTCCCCCTCCCCCTCCCCCTCCTCGGGGGAAGGCAGGCGAAACGGGCCCCGAGTGCCCAGCTCGCCCGATATCTCCTCCCAGCGGTCAGAGTTCGTGGACACGGACGCCTGAGAAACCCACTGCTCCTCCTGCATCGGCGAGCGTGCGGGGGTGGCGAAGGGCGTGTGCGGGTGGGTGGTAAAGATGGATGTGCGTACCTATTTACAGAAAGTAAGATGGTAGGTGAAGAGAGGGCGGGCGTGTGTGATCCTACGCCACGCGAGAAAGTCCCTGTTCAGTGCTACTGCTATGGCAGGCGTGCGAGCCGCTGACGAGTCGCTGAAAAGCCACTGAGGGCGGGAAAGAGAGGAAGTAAAGAGAGAATGGGTGAGGGGGATGTGAGCGCAACGGAGTCAGAGGATGCCGGTGCGTTGAGGTCGTGGAGGGGGGGGGGGGGGGGGCAGGAGCGCGAGCGGATCTCCCATTGGCGACGGCACCTCACCTGTGGGATCCCTCATCCATCTCCTATAAACATGTCGTTGTGACACAGCAATACAAGCACAATTAGTCCGCTGGAGGAGGGGGGGGGGGGTGGGCACGGGCTCCCTGGAAGCACCGCCCTCATGCTCTGCCAACGCGAGTGCACGCGTGGCCATAGGGGGGTCGCGTGCAAGCATCCCCTTTGACGCTGCCATAGTCGATTCCAGCATTCGACGACCACTGGCGTGCTGGCCGACATGCAAATGTGCCACATGAGCTAAGGGGTAGAGGGGGGGGGGAGCAGAGTTTTAGGAAAGTTGTGTACAGGAAAAAAAGGGGGATAAATGTACTCCAAAAGTGTAATAAAAGGAAGAGGAAAATAAAAAAATATAAAATAGAAAGGAAAGTGAGTGATCGATTTTTTTTCTCTTTGGGGGGAGAATCGTGCCGTTATCCGTCCGCACTTGCGACGGTGGTGGGGTAAGTCCCCTCCGTCCAGTGGCACGTGCCTCTTGCTGTGTATGATCGGTTGTGTATAAGAGCATGTAGGGTCGGGAAGAAGAAGAGGAAGAGGAGGTCTCATCAGCTGTCACTCACCAGCGGTCCACGCGTGCACCGAGGCGCGGTGCACGTGTGATGTGCTCAAGCGAACCGATGGTACGCTGACGGCCATCCCCTGCCCGAAAACTTCCCGCCCCCGCTCCTTCGCCACCTCTGCTTTCGTCAGTTGACGAAACTAAAGGTTATCGCGCGGTTTGCGCGCTGTTGTCGCTGTGTGTATGCGTGTATGCGCCGTTCGTCTGTGCAGGGTACGTCCACATGCACAGTGGCACAAACACTGCCGTCAGCGACGTGTGTCTTGTATAACCCCGCGCCTCCCCCGCCAAAAAAAAATCTTTATTGGCAAAAGGGCGACTGGCGCACCAGAGCCCGCCCACCTCCCGACACGCCCCAGCGGTCCAGGATCATGCGATGACCGCGAGTGTGCCGCTGCTCTGTGTTTCAATGCTGCGGAGGGTGGGGCAATCCCTCACGTCCAGCTGCGCGAGCCGCGGGCAGCCGACAAGAGTGATGGCCTCCAAGCGCTTGTGCCCGCGTAGGCCCTCCACGGAGCGCAGACTCGCACACTGCGTGCATCGCAGCACCGCGAGGCTGCGCGAGGCGCTAAGATCGATGGAAGTGACTGCGGCGCAGTCGCGCGCGGTGAAGGCCCGCAGGGCGACGAGCTCCCCCACCCCACTCACCGCCGGCAGCTGCGGACACCCGCGGAGCTCGACGCCCTCCAGGGCACCGCAGCCAGAGACGTCAAGGTGGGACAGCTGGTGGCAGTCGTACACCGCCAGCTGCGTGAGAGCCGCGCTGCCGCCCAGCCCGCTGAGAGAGGCGAGGCCCTGGCACTGCCACAGCACCAACTCCGTCAAGCGGCGGTACACGGACAGCTGCAGCGCGGCGATGCCGGCGGTGCTGAGGTACAGCTGCCGGAGGGTGTTGTGCAGCGCCGCGACGCCCTCGGCGAGGGCGGTGCCGCACGGCTCGACGTACACCTTGTGAATCCGTGCGTTCTGGCTCACGTCCATGTTCTCCAGCTGTGGGCTCTGGTGCACCGACAGCGACCGGAGCTGCGGCGCCCGCCCCAGCCCCGTCACGGCCGTCAGCGACGGGCAGCAATCGATGCGGAGAACCTCCAGACTGGCACAGTCCGCCACCGCCACGCGCACCAGCCGCCGGCACTGGCGCAGAGTCAACCGGACAAGACCGACGCAGCCGTCGAGGAGAACCTCCGACAGCGTCGTGCTGTCGCTGATGGTCACATCGACCAATGACGCGGCGGCCTGGCCAATGACGGCAAAGTCGAGCAGCTCCGCGGCCCACTGTCGAAGCTGCAGCCGCGCGAGGGCGGAGCACCGCGACAGCGTGCCAAAGTCCGCTGCGCGCGAGCCGCACGCGACGAGCTGCTGGAGACCGGGGAGGTTGAGCGGCGGTGCGCGGCTGGACGGCTCCCCAGCGCCCGCCACGTCCCAGTGAAGGTAGGACAGCTGCGGCAGGCCGGTGAGGGCCTCCCACTCCCACGTGCCCGTGCACCCCTCCAGATGGAGGGCGCGCAGCCGCGCAAAGTCGCCGGCCGCGATGGGCGGGAAGGCGAGTTGGCACCCCACCAGAACAACGGTGTGCAGGTGCGGGTGGCCCGCGAGGGCACCCACGTCGATGCCGGCGGGGGGGCCGGTGCGGCCTCCGTGCATCGCGAATACTCGGATACTGGGAAACGCGGCGAGGGCCTCTCCCCGCCGCCCAAGACACCCATGGAATCGCACCACCTCAACGGACGACAGCGGTGGCGCCTCAGCGAGCTGCGCCAGCGCGGCGACGCTGTCGGCGGTGATGGAGAGGACGCGCCCCCCGAAGCCGTCTTCCGGGACCCCCAAGTGGGTCCCGCCACCCACGACGATAAGGGAGAGCGGCAGCAGCAAGGCGCACCGCCGGAGCCACCAATCAAACCACAGCGGGCGGCGGGGGAGGCCGTCGGAGGCTAGCTGCTGTATCTCCAGCGCGGCGCCGCGGGCTCGAGGAAGGGCACGCGCCCCGTCGGACCAGAGAGGCGCCCAGCGTGTCGGCAAGACGCGGTTGGCCGCATCGACCGACACGCCGACGCGGAGCTGCACTACAACACAGCGCTCCTCGCACGCGCCTGGGTCGACGGACGCTAGCGTGATGCCGCCCGCAGACCGCTCCATGACGTGTCGCGCGGACGGCGAGAGAC
The DNA here is from genome assembly GCA_000482205.1 of Herpetomonas muscarum. NCBI lineage: Eukaryota > Euglenozoa > Kinetoplastea > Trypanosomatida > Trypanosomatidae > Herpetomonas > Herpetomonas muscarum. Next base: position 6,277 of record AUXJ01006162.1, read on the forward strand.
ACGAGATGGCGTGCTGCAGGGCGCCCGGGTGCTCCCTGCGCCCCAGCGCCGACTGCCAAAAGTGGACGGACATGGGTCAGCGGCGCGCGTGGCACGTCAGACGTCGGTCGCGGCCAGTTCTTTGCGGCGCCTGCGCGTTCGCCGGTGCGTGTTCCACTGCTGCAGCAGGAAAAAAAATGGTGTGTTGGGACTCGGCCTGGGAGGGCAGGGGGTCTATATATATATATATATATATACAGAACAGAAGAAGTCCCTCACACTGCGGGGCCTAAGGGGGAAAGCAGCACGTGCGTGTGTGTCATGCAAAAAGAAGACATGCGGTGGGCGAGAGAGAGAAAGGGGGTCATATTAGTAGAGGAGAAGGCAGGGAAGAGAGCGCACCGTTGCACACCCTCTCCCTCCCCCGCGAATATTATTATTTTTTTTGCGGTGCAGTAATGTGGGCGAGGGTGGTGTCGACGACACAAACAACAGCGAGAGCAGTGCCGCTCACGGAAGGGAGAAGGACGGCGATGGGGACACAACTTGCACAGAGTGAGCGCATGCGCAGCCAGGAGACGCGCGTGTACTGTCCTGTTCTTGTTCCGTTTCTTTCGTTGATTATTTTTTATTTTTGTGTGTGGGCGTGCGTTTTGTCGCTTTCACAAAGTGGCTTCGATATGTTCTTTGGGGGGGAGGGGGGGGGGGTTATGGCTGGCACTCGTACGTGATGTGAGCGATGCCGCACGTTTCGCACTCGACGGTGGGCTGAGCCGCCGCCCCGCACGCCGCGCACGACAGGACGTCGATCGGGCGGTTCTGGTGGCGGCAGGCGGCGCAGCGCCACGCCGTGGCCCGGGCGCGGCACTCCCACTGTGTGCTCCCCCGGCCCTGGCCGCAGCAGCGGCACCGCTGCGACCAGCTGTAGTTCCATGCCCCGCACATGGCCGCCGCGGGGCCTGTTTCGCGAAGGCAGCGCCACGCAAAAAATGCGTCGCCGCTGTCGGCCGCCCACCGGAGCATCTCCGGCCGGGGCGTGAGACACTGAGCGCAGTGATAGCCCGTCTGCAGCGGCGCCGGGTCGCCGCCGCACGCTTCGCAGCGGAAGGGGAAGTGCTCGTTGACGTGCTGGTGGATACCGCAGTGATGCAGCAGCCCGTCGAGGCGCACGCAGCCGCCCCCGACGGCGCCGCCGCACCGCACGCAGTGGCGCTGCAGCGCCGGAGAGTATAGCAGCAGCTGATCACGGGGGTGCACGGCGTCGCACGACGGGCACAGGCGCAGCGTCAGCTCGGCGCCCCCGCCGCACGCGATGGACACAGCCCTGGCGCTGGCGAGCGGCACGACGGCCTCGCAGGTGCGGCACGTGTAGCAGCCGCCCCCCGCGCTGCCCTCCTCGGCAACGGCCCCCGCGCTGCACCGCTGGCACGCCACGCGGCAGGGGTGGTTCAGCGCGCCGCAGCGGCAGCGCCACGGCACGAAGGGCACGCGGACGCACCCCTGCCGCCTCGGGCCCCCGCAGCCGCGGCAGGCCGACCACGTCGAGTAGTTGACGCCCTGGCAGGCGCCGCAGTGCCACAGGAGCAGCGCCTTGTCGGGCCGGACGGCGAAGCAGCGGTCGCAGTACAGGGTGTTGCCGCCGCCGCTGGCGCCGCACCGCCCGCAGCTCACCACCGCGGCCGCCGCCTCGCCCCGCCGCGCGCACTGCCGGCACGACGCCTCCGACGGGTGCTGCGCCGCCCCGCAGCCGCGGCAAATCGACAGCCCTGCGGCGGCGGCGGCGGCGGCCCTTGGGCTGCGCGCCCCGCACACGCACCCCTCCGCCCCGCACGGCGTGCTGTGGGTCGCGTGGCACTCCGTGCACTGCCACGACGCGCCCGCCCCGCGACGCAGACAGGCGACGCAGCGCCTCGCCGCCGCCGGCAGCTCCGTCCCGCAGCCGCAGACCCACCAGAACGGTGCCGGGCCGCCCTCGCCGAGGGTGTACCGCTCCACCGCCCGCGCGATGAGGGGCGCAGCGTCGAGGTCGACGCCGGCGACGCCGCGGTCGGCTATCACCGCGAGAAGGGCGGCGTGCAGCTCCGCCGCGGCGCCGGCGCCGTCGGGGCCGTGCACCTCCCACAGCCGCTCGAACGTTGCGCCCGCCCCGTCCAGCACCCACAGATAGCTCACCGTCGTCTGCTCCCGCAGGAACCGGCAGAAAAGGCGGACAACCTCCGCGGCGCCGCGGCTGCTCGGCTGGCGGGCGAGCGCCGCGCCGACGAGGCGCACAACCTGCAGAAATGCGCCGCGGTCGCGGGACAGGCTGCGCTCGTGGCCGGCCGCGGCGAAGAGGCTGTAGGCGTCCAGCACCCGCCGCCAGTCGTCGCCGGCGGGGGGGAGAGTCAGCGCCGCCTTCAGCAGCACCACCCACAGCGCCTGCGCGTCGGCCGCGCCGCCGCCGAAGAGCCGCACGCCGCGCGACGCGACGGCGCTGACGCACTCCCACCCGTCGCCATCGTCGCCGCCGCCAGCGTCGATCAGACCGCCAATGACGCGGACGTAGAAGGAGCACGGAATCTTGTTTTCCGCCGCCGGCGCGGCGCCCAGAAGCTGCACCAGGCGCGCGTACAGGCGCCTGCCCTGGCCCTGCCGCACGTACACGCGGGCCATCTTGTTCATCAGCGGCGTCCAGCGCACCGAAATATAGTCAAACGCCAATGGGGCCGATGGCGGGGGGCGCCGCGGGTCGCCGACGCGGGCGATCACACTACCCTCAACAATCGCGTCCATCGCCGCGAAGGTGGCCGCTGAGAAGAAGTTGTCGTTGCTTAGCAGCGCGTGCATGACGACAGAAAACAGCTCGGCGCCCACGACGCCGCCGGCGGCCGCGACGCTTCTGTCGACGAGGGCGGCCAGGTACGGCGGGGCGGAGGGGAGCGCCAGGAGGGAGGACAGCACGTAGGGCGGCAACTCGCCCCTAACTCTCGCCACGGCGGCCCGAAAAGAGGCCGTCTCAGCCGCCGTAAGAGGTGCGTTCGCCGGCGTGCGGGTGAGGATTGCGGCGAGGTGCATGTGCGCCCGGTGGGGCGGCCAGACGGGGGGCGCGGCTGCCGCTGCCGCTGGCGCGTCGAGAAGCGCAGAGACGCAGCTGCAGCACGCGACACTCGCACCGCTGAAGAGGGCGGCCTCGTCGGCGGAGAGGCTGGCGTCGAGACCGGAGCAGAGCGCGGCGAACAGCGCCTCGTGGCGGGCCACCAGACCCATCTCAGGGAGGCCGCTCACCGCCCGCGCCATCGACAGGAGCTGCAGCGCCGACGCCGCCGCCGGCCCACTCCCCGCGAGGACAGCGGCGACGCCCGCACGCCCCACGTCGCTCACCTCCGCTGAGACGATGCCCGCTGGCGCGGCGAGCCGCAGCGCCGCGCTGCCCCCGCGCCGGAGGGGGGGCGGATGTCGCCGGCACTCGGCTGGAACCCGCAGGCGTGGGGCTCGCATCGAGACGTAGGACTTCCCCCGACGGTTGGATAATAAACAAGAATAGAAAGAGGGAGAGGGGAGAGGGGAAGGGAGAGGAGGCGATTATTCGCGCAGGGCGGGGGGGGGGAACAAAGGTGGTGCATCTCATAACATTTGCGGTGCCGCCCAAACAGGATAGAGCACGCGCCCACCAGCGTCCTGGTGGCGCCGTCGCACACGGCCCCTGAACCCGCTGACATGCGATACCGAAGGGGTGGGCAGCATCGTGTTCGTCACGCCAATAGCAAGGACACACGCAGCTCTCACTTGTGCGCATGTGTGTGTGTGTGTGTGTGTGTGTGTATCTTCTTGCCTGTTTGCTCTTGTTGTTGTTTTCTCAGGGGGAGGAAAGGAAGAAACGAGGAAAGGAGAAGAGATTAAAATGGATACCCGGCAGCGATCGACTGCAGGAGTGCCCTGCTGTCAGCACTGCCGTTCCCGCTCATGTGAAAAAGAAAAGGTATTTGTCAATGGATATTCGAAAAAAAATATTGAGAAAGCAAAAAATGTATACGGCGCGAGAGGCTCCGACACGAGGCCCCCCTTTCGCCGGCAGCGCGCGCGGCCGCGTCGTCGCACCTGTGGTAATGCCAATGCCGCCCGCCTCCGCGGGAGCGCACCGTCGCTTTTACGCGGGGACGAAGAAGATGCCGACGATCGCGAGGACCTGCAGCACCCACGCCGTGACGAGGAGCCCGAAGGAGCCGGTCAGGCTGTAGTTGCTGTGGATGTTGTGGTTGGGCAGCCCGACACACGTGCCGTGGTGGTAGGTGGCGGCGATGCAGCCCCAGCTGGCGAGGAGAGTCAGGCAGGCGACCGCGTCGAGGACCAGCAGAATGATCGGGCGCTTGAAGATCCCGCGGAACAGGAGGGCGTACAGCACGAACGACACGAGGGTGACGACGATGGAGACGGCAGCGAAGCCGGCAGCCGCGATCATGCTGAGCTTGATGCCGCAGTGAAAGCGGCCTGTCACGCCATGCGCTCCGCAGGGCTTCCACCCGAACATGGAGGCACACATGTTCTCCCTGTTGAGCAGCGCGCCGCTCCGCCCCTTGAAGACGTCGATCGGCATCGCGATCACGGCGAAGAGGAACACGATGAAGTGCAGCGCGGCGAGGGTAAGCGGAAGGTACACGACGATGCCCGTAGGGTGGGCGCGCTCAGCAAAGCGTTCGTACATCTTTCCGGTTGCAATCGTCGACGGTGTGGGTGGACGGAGGGTGGATGGCGAGTGGCTGAAAGAATAAAACTAAATCACCAGTCGATGATGAGGAAACGAAGAAGGGGTAAAATCGTTCACAGTAAGATGGAAATAACACACACACACACACTTTCTCGATGTGCGGATGGATGTTTTGTGTCGTGCGTGGCGAATGAAGGGGGAGAGGGGGAGAGGGGGGGGAGGAGGGGGGTAGACGAAAAAAAAAGGCACCTTGTGGGAGCGCGTTAGGATTGCCGAGAGCTCTTAATGCGTATGGCGGAGGGTGTAATGGATTGTGGATAAGCGTTATATTGTTCCTGTCGCCTGTCGCTTGATAGGAAGGTATTCGTTGTCGTTGCCTTTTGGCGTTGCTTTGATGTGCGTGGCTGTCAGAGCTGCGCACAGGAGCGGCCAACAAAGAAGAAAAAAGATGGCAGCGTCGTTGCACCGCAGTGGACAGGGAAAGGCAAGGGTGGAAGAGGAGGCATACATGGTGGTGTGTCAGAAACTGCACGCGGCAGAGAGAAAGAGGCAACATCTCTAGCCGCACGCGTGCATCCCATCAGATGGCGCCATGCACCGCTCATGCGGAAAAGGAGGAACATGCCTACATACGGCGCGAATCTCACTCGCCTCCCCAGCGCCGGAGAGACGAGGGAATAGACATATTATACATACATTTTTTTTTCATCAACACCATTGTCGTTGTGGTTGCGATAGTGTGTGTCTACTTCAATTCCTGCTCCTCGCGATTACCGCGCCACCGGGAGTTGGAAATGGCAGCGACGGTGTGTGGCCAGAGGGGGCGGAGGGCGGTGGGCGGAGGGGGGGAGGGGGGGGGGGGGACGGCAAGAGCCGCCTATACGAACAACTCACTGGCTTCGGTGAGGCCGCGCTGCAGCAGGTAGACGTGCATCGCCGCGCGCTGCTCCGCGGAGAGTTTCTCCGCCACGGCGGACTTTGCCACCGCGAGGGCCATCGCGCGCGTTGGCGAGGCGGCGGGGCCGGCGGCGACGCAGCGCAGAAATCCCTCGAGGCCGGCCGCACTCGCCGCCCGCGCCGCCTCCGACTCCGCTGCACCGCCGCCGAGCTCCGTGAGCAGCGTCTGCGTGGCGTCAGCGAGCGCGCGGGCGACGCGGCTGCGGAGCAGCTCCGTCTCGTCCAACGCCTCCGTCGGCAGGCGGTCGCCGCTGGCGTCGCGGCCATCGGCGGCGATGAGGCCCAGCCAGTCCTCGGCTGCGCCAGCGACGGCCTGCAGCCCCTCCGCCACCTCATAGAGGCTGCACGCGCCCTCCCATCCCAGCGGGGACGTCGGCGCGGCCTCCACCGCCCGACGCGCCGCCTCAAGATATACAGCCAGCGACGGGGCCGCCAGCCGCTCCCACACCACGCGCTGCCACGGGCCGGCGCTGACGAGCAACAACGTCGCGGCCAGCCGGCGCACCAGCGCCTCCACGCAGAGCGCAAAGTGCGCGGTGCTGGCAAAAAAGGGTCCTCTGGCGCCGGGGCGCAGACGCTCCCGGCGCCAGAGGACGGCCGGGCCCGACGACAGCGCCGCCCGCGCCTGCGCGACGGCGGC
>AUXJ01006163.1:0-13785 GCA_000482205.1 Herpetomonas muscarum
GCCGCATGGACGATAATGTGAACATCTCCCTCTTTCCCTTCACTTTTTTTCTTTCTGTTGCTCTCGTTCTCCTATACTACTAGAGCGCAGTTTTCCTACAAGAATAAAACAACAAACGGAAACTGTGACATTCTCTCTCTCTCTCTCTCTCTCTCTCTCTTCCTTTCTTTCTATAGTTTTCTATTGTGTGAATATTTATCATTAATTGCATCATCTGTCCACCGTGCCCCGCTGCCGCACCATGGCGTATAATCAGAAGATTCTCGACGAGTACCGCGCCGATGCCCTCGCCGGCCGCCCCTTCCGCAGCAAGACCTGCCCCTACTGCACCGGCGAGCGCGACGCGACGGTCAAGCACGTTCACCCCTCCACCAAGCCAAGCGACCCGTGGCAGTTCTGGCGGCACGTGATCCTCGACAAGTACCGCGCGACGCAGTCCCCCGCGGCGCGGAAGAACATGGCGATGCGCTTCACGCACACCCCGACAGCCGCGACGGGGGAGGGGGCGGGGGAGGGGCCGCTGTCGCCGGAGCGGGCCTTTGTTGTGGGGCCGATGGTGGATCAGAGCGAGCTGCCGTTCCGGATGCTCTGCAGGGAGTATGGCGCGACGCTGGCCTACACGCCGATGCTGCACGCGAGGAGCTTCGCCGATGGCGCCACGTACCGCCGGCACTTCTTCACGACAACGCCGCCGGCGGAGGTGGCCGCGGCGGTTAAAGCGGCCAAGGCAGCCGCTCGTGAGGGGGGGGAGGAAGACGGAAATAGCCGCAGGGAGCTGCTGGTGGACCGGCCGTGCATTGTGCAGTTCTGCGGCCACGAGGCGGATACGGTGCTGGCGGCCGCGCGCTACGCCGTCCGCGGCGAATACACCGACGCGAAGAGCCCCGACGCGGTGCGTGGCAGCCCTTTCGACACCCCCGGAAATGGCGTCGACGACGCCGATGCGGACACAACGGCGCGCAAAAAGACGGAAAAGGAAAAGGAAAAGGAAGAGGATGCGGAGGAGGAGTTCTACTACTATTGCGATGCCGTGGACTTGAACCTCGGCTGCCCGCAGGGGATCGCCCGCCGCGGTCACTACGGCTCCTTCCTGATGGAGGACTGGGACCTCGTCCACACCATCATCCACACCCTCCACGTCGAGCTCGAGGTCCCCGTGACGGTGAAAATCCGTGTCTACGACCGGGACCCATCGTCGTCGACAGGAACTGCTGCTGCAGGAGCGGAAGAAGAGGGAGCAACAACAGCAGCAAGTGCCACCGCCGCTGCGTCCTCCTCCTTTGGGGGCAAAGAGTATGACGAGCTGCTCTCCGTGCAGTACGCCCGGATGGTCCGTGACGCGGGCGCGCAGCTGATCTGCGTGCACGGGCGGACCCGCGAGATGAAGGGGCAGCAGAGCGGCCTCGCCAACTTCCCCCTCATCCGCGCGATGCGGGAGGCCCTCGCCGGCACCGTCCCGGTGCTCAGCAACGGCAACGTCCTCGAATTCGGCGACGTCGTCCGCGCGATTGAGGCGACGGGGTGCGAAGGGCACATGTGCGCGGAGCCGCTGCTGTGGGACCCGGCGCTGTTCGCCAACCCGCCGCACCCGGTGCTGTCGGGGCGGCTGCCGACCGGCGCGACGAAGCCGGCGCGGCTCGCCGGCGTCCGCACGGCGCTGGGCTATGTCCGGTGGCTGCGCGCCCACCCCGTCGACATTGGCTTTGCCAAGGCGCACCTCTTCAAGATGTGCTTCCACAGCTATGAGCTCCACACGGCCTTCCGCGACGAGCTGGGGCGCCTCTCCACCAGCAGCAGCACGCGGGGGACGGGGCATGATGTGGCTAACACGGACGGCGGCGACAATAATGGCTGCGAGTGTGCAGCGGCCGTGGCGACGTCTGATGTGAATGGCGACGCGGTGGCGGCCCACGCCCACGTTGCGGCTCTTGAGGCGCACCTTCAGGCGCTGCTCGCCGCGGAGGAGGCCTCTGACGTGGAGGGGGCCCAGCCGAAGACGGCCCAGGCGGAGAAGAAGGCCGCGAAAGCGCAGATCATCGACGTCTTTGAGGACGAAGGCGGTCTGTGCATTGACTTCTAAAACAACACGCGGAAGGAACAGGCGAGAGAGGGATGGGGGGAGGGGTGTTTTGTTCCCCCCATATCCCTTTCCACTCTCCTCCCTCACTATTGCTCCGTGACGATTAAGTACACCCAACGCGAATAATCGCGCCTATAAAATGTATCCGCTCGACTTTAAAAAAAACATGTGATACCCTTTCGTCGTAGGAATATCAAAATTAACGCTGACACGAACGTTCTTCGTGGTGACTAAATTGCTGTGGATGGTGTCCCTGTCCTACCCTTTCTGCCCCCCACAGAGTGGCGATGAACTCCCCCGTATCACCAATGACAGGTACCTGTGTGTTTTTTTTTTGTTGGGAGAGTATCTGAAAAACAAAGTGTCACAATGACTGCATGCCCATGAATGGATGTACTTTCCATACACACTGAGATAATCTTCCTTCTCTTTCTCTCTCGTTCGCTCTCGGATCCATTTCTTCTACACGATTTGTATGCGTTTTATTTCCTCCTTACCCATAAATATATTTGCTCTTGGGGGATGCGTACCCGGCCAGCCATACATTGCTAGGAGAAGTACACCTTGTCGCAATCGACAGCAAACCTTTCTTCTTCTTCTTCAGACATCGGCGCACATTCACATTTCCACTTTGAGTTCTATTAACTGCTCCATATCCACTGTATATAGTGTGTGTGGGTTTTTTCGTTTTATATATATATATATATATATATAGTGAACGCTTTATTATTATCATTATTTACACCTCCCGCCTTCCCCTCTTTTTGACGTGTTTCTGTGCTCTTTTTTTCTCTTTTTTTTTCGTGTCTTGACCAACAAAGCGCACACGACATCCTACGTCTGTGTGGAGTCACTGCACACGCGCGGTGCTTGTGCAAAACCACACAAACAAGTTCCTCCCCCCCCCCCCTATCAGTGTTTGCTTTATTGTTTTTTGTTTTTGTTGTTCTGTTGTATTGCTGCGGTGATTTGTTCTTGTTGCTACTATTGCTCTTCTTCACAATCCCCACTTTGAATCACACATACACACATATGTACACAATACAGAGGAGGAGGAATAAGGCAGCGCGTGCGGTGTTCAGGGGCCCGGTACATTCCCTTGGCCTGCGCACCCTCTGCCCGCTCGTCGTCGCCGTCCTCCTGTGTCTTCTAGCCGTCGCCCCGGCCGCACACGCTGCCGTGTACGCGGACGATCACCTCTTCGCCTCACGCTATGTGAAGCCGTCGGCCATTGGCGGCGGAGTGGTTCCCGCCGTCCCCGCAGACCGGCTGCGGTCCCCCTACGGCAGCACCTCCACCGACAAGAGCAGCAACGCTGACCTCGCCGCCTCAGGTGGCGGTGGTGCTGCTGACGACAGCAGCAGCGAGACCTTTGCCACAGCGGCGCCGCGTGTGGTGGCCAATTTCACGACGACGCTTCTCCGTCACCGTCTCCGCCAGCAGCTGGGCGGCAGCGGCAAAAGCGCCGACGACGCGGCGATGGCCCTTCTCGACACGCTGCTGAACCCGCCGCTGGCGAAGGTGTCGCTGACGTCGGTCAACACACAAGCGCAGGGCCACTCGCCCTACCACTCGACCGCAGCAGCGTCAACGAGGAAGGCCACAGCTCCCGATGCAAAGGGGGGGAGAAACGCCACGACGGCGACAACGGGGGGGAGCACCGGCGCACACGGTGCACACTCCCGTCCCCGTCCTAGGCTGCACTTCATTCACACAATGGCGCCAGCGACGGAGGAGGCAGTAGTTGGGGCGCGGCTGCCCGCCTCGGCAGCGCTGCTGAACCCCCTGCGTGAATCCGTGAAGGTCACGCTCGCGCCGTCGGCCACAGCCGCAGAGGGCTCGCGTGGCGTGGACGAAAAAGGTGTCTTCGAGTCCGCCCTTCTCCCCGCCCGTGGGGTGAAGCCGCTCGGTGCAGCAGGCGACGACGACGGCAATGGCGGGCGGTGGTGGCCGGCGGCGAAGAGGGAGAGCGACACGGTGATGGAGACGGTCATTCAGACGCACGGGCGGCGGGTGCGTGTGCCCATCGCCATCACCCACGCCGGCGTCACGCTCATCGCCTACGACGCCCACGCCGGCAACGTCATGAACACCATCGTGCAGCTGCGCGACCACCGCTTCGACCCCGGCGTGCCCCGCGGCAACTGCTTTGACATGTACCTCACCGTCCAGATCCGCACGGCCAAGAGGGACGACGACGACGACGACGACGACGACAAGAAGGACGTGGCGAGGGAGGCCAATGGTATCCGTCGGCTGTCAGAGGGCAAGAAGGAGCAGCAGGTGCACATTGACAATGTGAACTATGTGCAGGACGGTGGTGCAACTCCCGGTGGCGGCGGCAGCAACGACGGCGACGGCGACGACGACGACGGGGGGAGGGGCGACCTGGAGCCCGTCAGCACCGGCACCTCGTCGGCCTTTTGGAACTCCTTTGCCCAAATGTTCGACACGTCCGTCTTTTGCGAGGTGCGGCCGTCGCTAAGCCTCCGCGTCTCGCAGGTGCCGCACACGCAGCCGTACTATATTGTCCTCCGTGCCCGCCGCCGCACCTACGCATATATGCCCGACGACCGCAACGAGGACGACGACGAGGAGCTGTCGCAGTGCCTCCTTGACGTCTATATGGACCAAATCCCGGTCGACAAACTGCGCACGCAGCAGCTCATCCTCTCCTTTGTGCTGCCGCTCCTAATCCTTCTCGTGCCGCTGCCGTTTCAGGTGTGGCGGGCGGACATTATCCAGACGACGATGATGGACATTGACATTGGCGAGTGGATGTGGTACCCGCCCTTTCTCATGCGGCGCAAGATCAAGCAGGGCTGCGTGCGGCTCTACACGGCGGTGCGGGGGTGCCTGACGGCGCGGCGGGTGCGCGCCCGGCAGGTGCAGCTGGAGGCCCGGCAGCAGGAGCTCGCCGAGGCGTTCGAGGCGAGTCAGCCGCCTCACATGCGGGACAACAACGCCGCTGCTGGCGATGGCAGCGCCGGCCCCGCCACACACCACGGGGGGTGGGGGCCCCTGTCGCGGGGTGGGGCCGGCCACCACCAGCCCAACAGCAGCAGCTTCACCAGACTGCGACCCCGCCGCCCCCCGCGTATATGGAAGGGGAAGGGGCGGGCAGCAGGCCGCCCTCTCCCCCGCTGTCCTCCGCGGCGGCTCCCCGCGGTTCAGCCGTGAACCGCCCGCTATATGCGCAGGAGCGCGAGGAGGAAGGGGAGGCGGCGAGCCACGCCGAGTTGGGTGGGCTGGAGCCGTCCTCCATTGTCGTTGCCACCGGCGGCGGCAGTGCGGCGGGATGGCACCACAGCCGCCCGGCACTGCCGCCCCCGCGGGCGGTAGACTCCGAGGCGGATCTGTCCGACCAATCCACGACGGTGGCCCTGGACGTGACGACGCCGAGGGCCTCGCGCCCCGCCGAGGGGCAGGAGGGCCCGCACCACCACCACGGGGAAACAGCGGCGGCCACTGAGAGTGAGAGCACCGGCGACAGCTCCACCGACTGCGGTGACATGCTTGTCGTGAGGCAGAACCCGCAGGCCGGCGGCCGGTCGGCCACCTCCGGGCGGGACCTTCTCTTCACCTCCGACGCCGTGTCCAAGACGGCGCACGACCGGACGGGCAGCAGTGGTAGCGGCGTCGGCGCTAGTGTCTCCGCGAGTCCGCCCATCACCCGCGAGGAGCAGGAGGCCGCGACGATGCTCGGCAACGGGAGCAACGCCAGCGCCAGCAGCACCAGCCAGAGCCCTCGGCTGGACAAGAAAGCGGATGGAAAAACGGAAGGTGCAGCGGGTAAGGCAGGCGCGGAAGAGGAAGAAGAGGATGAGGATGAGGAGAGAATCTGCCGCATCTGCCGCGACGACGAGTCGGAGGAGGCACTAGTCGCGCCGTGCGCCTGCACCGGTTCCGTCCGGTGGGTGCACCGCAGCTGCCTCGACCGGTGGCGCCTCGAGAGCACAAAGCGGAACCTGAATAATGTGAACCGCTGCGAAATCTGCCAGCACGACTTCACCGTCGGCATCCGCCGCTCGACGATGATCTGGCAAAGCTCGCGGCAGGTTGTCGACGGCGTGCTGCTCTTCCTGACGTGCTTCGTGACGATTTTCCTCATCTCGACGCTATCCCACAGCACCTTTGGCGAGCTCTCCTGCGTCGCCAGCTACCACCGCGTCGCGTACACGAACATGTACAACTTTGAGGGCATCACCATCTCCCTCTTCCTGTACATCCTCTGCCTTATCCTCGTCCTCTTCGCGTACCTCGTCGTCTTCAGCTGGTTCCGCAGCCGCCCCGACGTTGTCGAGTACATCAACGAGGTCCACCTCATCCCGCCCTTCCTCACGCGCCGGAATGTGTCCCTCACAATCACCATGTGCTGCGTCCTCGTCGCGCAGGGCCTGTCGGTAGGGTACCTGCTCAAGCTCTTCTTCTACGTCACGTCGGACAATGTGTGGAACTGGGAGATCTCCCCCCTCATCGGCGGCCTCTTCCTCCTCTGCTTCATGACGTGCATGATGGGGCTCGCCATGTGGCTGCGGTTCGATGTGATTCAGCCCCTCCGGGAGCGGCAGCAGCAGCGCGCAGCCGGCAACAACGCCGAGGACGTCGTGATCGCCAACATCAACGACGGCGCAGCGCCGGCGGGTGCTGCAGTCCCGGGCAACGATAACGCCGAACAACCGCTGCACAGCAGCCATCGGAACAATGATGCGAACGCGGAGACCCTTCAACAGCAGCACCAGCAGCAGCACGAAGGTGCCGGTGGGGCTGGAACTGGAAGTCCAATAGAGCATCCTCTCTCTCGCCCCGCCGGGGCCCTCAGCTCCCCCGCTTCCCGCGATTTAGCCGCGCCGAGTGCATCGCCGTCGTCTCCGGCCCCGCAGGCCGCGGCCGCGGCGGCTGCAGCGGAGGGGCGGGCGGCGCCGGGCCAGCAGGGCGACGAGGACTACACGCAGCAGTTCGCCGTCCCGCCAGAGCTCCGGGTGATCCGGGCCTTTGAATACTGCCCGCCACGCCGGTCGAACAAGTTCTAAGAACAAAAAGGATCTCCCCCCCCCCCTCCCCTTCCTTTAGTGCAAATGCAACGGAGGAGAGAAATAGTGTGTCTGCGTGTGATGACCGAGAGCGATCGTGTGTGCTCGCACAGCAGACTCTGATTCTGGTGGTGAACGATATTGAGTTTTTTTTATATAAATAAATAAATAAATATACGGAAACGTTTAGTGTTACCCATATGGATATACATTATATGACCTCTTTCCTCTTCTCTTCTCTTCTGCTCCGTGTTCACACACCAAATATGGCGTGTGATTGGGGGGCAGAGGTAGTAGAGAAACCCCCTCCTTTTATATCCTATATATTCTTCTCTTTTCTTTTTAGTATTGTTGCTCTTCCTCCTTTTATAACATGTTTTTTTGTTTGTTTCGGTACCCACGCTTTGCGATATGTTCTCCCTTTTTATTCCCTTTCACTGATCCATCTTTGATAAAACTTTGTCTTCCCTTGTTGTCGTTGTTTTTTTTTCGGATAAAATTGTGTTTGCTTATGGATTCTAACAGCGGTAGTGAAAGCCTTTTACTGCCGTTGTTGTTGCTGTCATGTTTCTGTTGTTGTTTTGTTTTTTTTATATTCCTTTGTTGTTCCCGTCAACAGTGCCGATCCCATACGCAAACGCACGAGCATTTATAGGGCAGTTTCACTACTCCATCAGTATACCACTTTCTCGTTGTTGTTGATGATGTCGCTTTCTCTAGCTGCACGGATCTTTCCCTTTTTTCCCTCAAGAAAAAAAACACGCGATTCTCCACTCCCACCTTTCTTTATTTCACGCTTTTCCGCCTCCTCCTACTTGCTTTTTGTTCCTTCCTCTTTTTTTTCTGGTCCATGCTCTTTCTTCCTGGCAGATGTGAACAATCTAAATAGAGTAATGGTGTCTCCCTTCGTTCTCTTTTCTTATCATGATTATTGACTGGTATGATCTCCTCTACGACACGCACTGCATTTCTCTTTTCTACTGCCATATAAACACACCTCCCTTTGCTGTTTTTTTGTTGTCGTTATTGTTGTATTCCTCCTATAACCGCCCCGCATAAAAGGAGAAGCGTCTCTCTTTTTTATTAATTCGGAAGTGTAACGAAAGGGCACAGGAAGCGTGTTGCAAGAGGAACTGCTCTTCTCTCCACGCCTCGCTCTCCCTCCCTCTCCCTTTGCATTGTAGGAAAATGTGGGAATGTTCCTCTGTTTCTTATGATTTCTTTCTGCCCCCCCCCCCTCCACCCTCCTCTCCTTCTTCTTGCTGGTCATTGAAACGGAGAGATAGAGCTCCTCTGCTAGGGCAGGATGTATACCTCCATGGTGCATTGCCCACTACGCCCGGGGGAGAAGAGCCACACCACTGGTGAGAATACCAGTTTTTTGTTTTGTTGTTTATTTGGCTTCCTTCCTCCCACCCCCTCCTCTCTCTCCCTCTGTTTATCTCTTCCCTCGTGTGATATTCCGAGTCTCTATTGACAATGTCTCTGTATCTGTTTTTCTCTCGAAGCCGTCGCTTCCTGTGGATGATTTGGCCGCGATGCACCCTCCACCCTCCCCCCCCCCCCTACCCGCTCGTGGGAGGCGAAGAGAATGAAATGGTAAAGGCTCGGAGAACAACAACAGCAGAGCAGGTCAATAATCGGACAGTGTGGAAGATAAGATTAGAGGGCGAGGGAGTAAGGGGAAGAGCTGTCTCACATGCAGCAGTGACATAAGATGAGGCGCCACATCCAACGACCCAAACGCGTTTTCTTTTGATACTGTGCGTAACTGTGTATTTGTGTGTTTCTGCCCCATACGGATGCCCTCCTCACTGTCTCTGTTTTTTTGTGTTTTTTGTGGTTTTCCTTCTCCACTACTTTCTCTTCCTTACCCCCACGACTGCCCCCCTTTTCTTTTCCCCCCTTCTACCACACTGCAGCAACCTTTTTTTTCATTGTGCACGATGATGATGACTGTATTATACCAATGGCCCATATCCACTTGCGTTTGTATGCGCATGTGTCTTTCTGTCTATATGCCTGTCTGTCTGTTTTTTGACTCGATGTGTATCATCGCATGATCGTTGTCCCTACTTTTTTTTGCTTTCTTTTATGCTGTGCTTTAGGAGGAGAAAGGGGCCAGAGGTCCTCCTTTTTTTCTTCTTCCCCCTCACACGTATGATATGCGTGCCAGTCTACGTATATAAGTGCTGCGGGCACGATTTGGGTTTCCATTCATTGGAACGCCAAACGACACAGACCTCCTCAATCAAAACAAAAATAACTAAATCAAAAAATGCGTTGCAAGACAACTAAAACAAAAGTGACGAATCATTCCATATGCTGGAGAGAGTACGACCAGAGACGCGCGTACACGCAGCCTATGAGAGCATCATAGGAGTGCACCTAATTGCACAAACACACTGGCGAGCCATACCCTCACCATCCTTCGGCAAAGATGCGGCGACCTGGTGCGAGGGAAAACACATTTACGACCCCCGTTACGATACACGCGCACATTGATGCAAACTAGAATCCTTCTCCCCCCCCCCCCCCTCCCGTACTCCTTCCCTTCTGGCTTGCTCCTGAATCACCCACCCACACATACATTCACATCCACACATACACGCACACCCACACACACACGCACCGATATACTGCAGCTCTAATTGCAGGCACACACACACACACACACACGCGCCCCTGAAAAAGCGGGACGACTGTCGCGCAGACCAGAGATCACTACAGGTCCCTCTCTGGTTGTTTGCTCTTCTTTTCTTTTTTTCTCGCGGCGGTGGCAGTCCTTTCGTGACGGGGGAATCCCATTCTCCGGCCTTGTCTGCAAAAAGTGATAACAATCCCTCTTACCATATTTCTATTTGCCTACAATACGATACTCTCTTTTTTTTCCTTTATTCTCTCCCACACACAAAAAAAACATCTTTGCTTTTGTTGCCCCAGACTTTGTTTTCCTCCTTCGTTCGCTCCTTTTTTTTCTTTTTTTTCTTTTCCGACGGCTGTGGTGCTGTTCCCTCCTCCCACACGCCTGTCTACTTGTAGATTCCTGCACTGTTCCGTGTCCGAACGCAAATACACACACAAACACATACACACATACAAACACTGCTGAATCGCTCTTTCATCTCCGCTCCCCCTTCCTTCCCCCCCCCCCTTCTCTCTCTCCAGTAACATACAAAGGCCTGGCACCCCCACCCCCACCCCACCCGTACCATCCCTCCATGCACAAAGTCCGTAAGACCCACACACAGAGACACACATCCACACCTCTCTTGCATCACTTAAGAGTGTTCTTTCCAGAGTGTGTGTGGGTGTCTACTTGTCGTCGACAAACAAAAAAACAAAGAGCACCGTTTTTTTTGTTTGTGCACTCTATCTCTCTCTATCCCTCTCTCATTTTTTCTTCCTTGGATCTTCCCTTCATTTACGCTCTGTCGCTTTCGTTGGTGGTACCGTTTACTTTCCCTTTTCTTTTTTTTCTATTTCTATCTTCTTTTGTTACGCAACTAATATATATATATATATATACATATGACGGAATATAAGCTTCTCGAGGCGGGCGATCACGTCCCGGCCGCCCGGAAGCACCACCGCCGACGCTCACAGGGGCGGCAGCACCTCTCACAAAATCATCCGCAGCAGCAGCAGCCGACGGATGACGACCAATCCTCCGATGACTACCTGCACCCCCGCGCCGACGCCGACGCCGACACGCCGCTGCAGAACGCCCACTCGGCCCTGTGGATGAATATCAAGGAGCGCCACCGCGCGCCCGACGACAACCTCGACGGCTCCCTCAACAACACCAAGAACCGCCGGGGGCTGGCCGGCCTCGGCGTCGCGCGAGGCACCGACGGCACGGGGCTTAACCACATCACCCACGCCCAAAACGACGTTCTTTCAAAGGCGGAGCGGAAACTGTACGGCACCCGCCGTCAGCAACAAAAGCAACTGTCGCAGCACGACGGCACGAAGGCGTCAGGTGGGGACGGCCCGCGACAGAATGGGTATCGTCGCCGCAGCAGCACCACCACCACAGCGACAACGAGCCCTGACAGCGGCAACCCGCAGCGGCCCCGCCGCGGCAGTCTCTCGCTGGGCCCGACGCCGCCCGACATGCCCCTCCACCGCCCCCGCGGCGGGTCGTACATGGTGAGCGAGGTGTCGCTGCCGCTGCTCCCGCAGGTGGAGGTGCTCGACATGGGGCAGAGCTCGACGTCCCTCGGCGTCTCCGCCATCGGCGACCCGGGCCTCATCCCGATACTCTCCCCGGCGCCGACGCCAACGCATCGGCAGGGCCGCGGGTTCCGGAAGATGGGCAGCCCCCGAGGGGCCTCCGCGGCGGATACCTCCGGCGACAGCAGCGGGAACGAGGCCGGCGATGGGAAGGGGCGCCGCCGCTCGAATCAGTCGAAGCACAACTCCTCCAGCGTCGTGTTCCAGGGCAGCTGGGACAAGGACGACGGCATCTGGCACGGCGGCTTCCACCGCCAGGCCAACCAGAGCATCGGCTCCTCCGTCTGCAGCGAGGGGGGGCTGGTGTGGGCGCGGCCCAGCCCACCCGAGGCGCTGCTCCGCGCCAGCGTAGATAACGACAACGGCGACGCCGCGGGGAATACGGGGGACGGGCAGATTGACATCTCCACCGGCGCAAAGCCGCCCGTCTGGGCGGTGTCGGGGCTCCCGCCCCGCCCCAGGGCACAGCCGCGCTCCTCCTCCTCCTCCCCCCCGCCGTCCCGATCCCACCACAGGAGGGATAACGATACCCATGGCCAGCGCCCCTATGTGAGCCACAGCGTGGAGAGGACGCGCCACGACGACGACGACGACGACAGCTCGGACGCTGACGCTGACGTGTACAGCTCGCAGCCCATTGATCGGGTTGTTAGCAAGTACGACCCCGAGAACTTTTCCCAGACCGTCGACGATGTCCTCAGCAAGTTTGGCGGCAGCAGTGGTAGGAGCGGGTCACGGGGCAGCAGCCACCACCACCGGGAGCCGATCCGGGCGCAGAATAGCCAGAACCACATGCGCGACGGCCCCGACAGGGGCGGCCACCCGACATCATTCTACCAGGCCAACCCCCACGACACGGGGGGCACCATGTACAACAACAACTATAATAATAATGATAGCTACGACAGATCAGCAGTGCCGCCGCAGCTGCCTAGCGTGCACTCCCCATTCGTCCCCGCCCCACCACCACCGCCGCACAATCCCCAGGAATACCCGAGTCTCAGCCACAAGAACAGCAGCAACAACTACTACCCCTACAGCAGCGACGACCGCGTCGATGCCGTTCTGGCAGATCACGGCGCCGGACTGCACCGTCTGTCGCGCCCCGTCTCTAACCAGTCGTCGCTGGATAGGGCCGGCCCCCCGCAGCGGCGCCGGTCGACGATAGAGCCGGTGCCGGGGATCCACCCCGCCGCCGGCTCCTACGTGGAGTTCTTCAGCCACCTTGTCGAGGAGAGGGAGGTCTTCTTCGCGCCGCGACGCCACCCCAAGAGCCTCGCCCCGCCGCGCCACGGCCCTAGCCACACCAACAACGACAACGGTGGGAGTGGTGGTAGGGAGGGCCACAGCAGCAGTCGGAGTGCCCGTAATGGCGGTGATATCCCCGTAGCAGTGCTGGTCATCCCACCAGCCCCCCACCCACCAAAGGCCCACCCCTCTGCGTCTGCCTTTGACGGGCCAAGCACGCAGCACCAGCAGCACCAGGAGGAAATGTCTCACCACGTGAGTAGCGACAAGAATAACTACCGCCCCAACATGAGCGGCAGCCACACCCCGCCCCGCGCTGCGACGATCTCAAAGTCCGCTGGCCAGCGCCGCATGTCGGACCTCGTCGCTCCCCCCTCCGAGGAGGACGACGGTGCAGGGCGTGGCAGCCGCCAGGAGACACCCGCACGCCGCAAGAAGAGCCGCAACGCTCGCAGCACTGGACAACAGCCGCGGAAGACGACGACGACGACGACGAACGGCGTGGTGACCAGCAGCACCCCGGCACGGACGAAGCCGAAGCGAACGAAAAGCCAGAAGCGCGGCCGAGAGGCACGTGACGGTGGCGGTGGATCGGCGTGATCGCCGAGCATCAAGACTGGCGGAGCGGCCAAGGACTACACACAGAACAAGGACGAATACGCCCACCTGCTGTCGCGGCACGGCTTCTGGGGAGAGGCCATGGCACGGCTCAACAGTTGAGCGTCTGGTTGCGTGCGTGCCAACCTCGTGTTCTCTCTTAACGAATCAGTTTTTTTTTTAATTTCGTGCACGTCCCTTTCCCGGGCTGTTATAACTCCTCTGACGATGGCGGTGCCTCGGTCAGTCTCACTGATTCCTCTTCTCTCCCCTTTCCTTTTTTATTGTTTCGCGCTCTCCTCTTTCCCCCGCCGCGTCACTTTTTTTGTTTGTGCTGTTTTCCATAGGTTCAAATAAAATATGTTTACTCACGTTGTGCTTGATGTTCTTTCCTTCTCCATATATATATATATATATATCTATATCTTTTTTCTTCCTCTTTTTATTTCCCTTCCCCTCCACCCCTTGTGTACGTTTACCACGATTACCGTGCATTCCATCGTTACCACTATTGCTGACCCACCCCCCCCCCCCCACGCAACGCCATCTTTGTGCGTTGTTTGCGGTTTTTGTGCCGTTGCCTCACTAGAT
>AUXJ01006202.1:0-16071 GCA_000482205.1 Herpetomonas muscarum
CCAAGCTCGTGAGCGAACTGCTGGGGTTTGACGGTGTCGCTGGCGGCGAGGAAAGCGATGTCCGCCGCTGTGGCCGCGGCGAGAGAGAGTGAGGAGGGAACTGTTGCGAGAGGGACTCGCTGGCGCTCCGCGGCAGCGACCTCTCCGGGAGAATGAGCTGCGTGCCGAAAACACTTTCGGTGATCGGGCTGGGGATCTGGCGGAAAGAGGAGCCCTCAGGCGGCGTGGCAGGGATACGCACAGCGGCCTCTGTCGAGACCCGCACGGGGGTAGGGGCATGGGAGACGGGGCAATTGGTGCTCCTCGCAGCGGTGGAGCACTTACTCGCCTCCATCGTGTCGTCGTACAGGGGAGCGAGGTTATCCAGCGGAGGTGGCTTCGGGTCCTTTTCCCGCGCGGAAAAGTCCATCGATACACTCAGCGACAGCGTGGCCGTAAGAACGGACTGTGTGGTCGCTCCCGGTTGCAGAGGCGGGGGCGATGGGGCCTCAGGGGAGCGGTCGCTCAAAGGAAGAGTGAGCGCACCCTTTGTACTGCCAGTGCTCAACACAGACGTTGCCTTCGTATCCTCTTCTGCAGCGGACTTGGGCGATGCCTGCAACGGTGTTTCGGTTGGGGGTGAGAGTGCCGCCTCTACGAGCTCCTCCGCGACGGCTGCTGTCGCGGAAGAGCTGCTGCGTGCCGCCTGCGTCCGCGCTCGTGCGCTCTTCAGGAGGGAGCTGGAGGAGCTGGACGTCAGGAGCCGTCGTGCGTTGCTCGTCCGCGGTCGCACGCTGACGGCAGCTTCGCCCCGGGATTTCTGCAGCGCGGTCGCCCTCTGCGGTGGCTGCTCCTGTATCAGCTCGGGCGTGTCCTGGCACACAGCGGGCTCGACCACCTCAGTCGGAACTGACAGAGCGCTGTCTGGCGGCGAGGGCGTCACTGTCACCAGCACACGCACCCCAATCGTCGTGACCGAGTTGACGGGTGGTTTCTTCACCAAAAACGGGGGTACCGGCGGCGGTGTATTGGTGCCTCGTTGGTTGCGTTGCTCTGCTGGTGGTGGGGAGTATTCTTTCGGTACCTTCCGCGTTGTCGCGACAGGCTCGCGCCGGGCGACATCACGAGGTGGCGTGGGAAGAGACGCCGGCTCCGACAAGGTCAAGACCCCGTACTCAGGGAGAGGTATCGGCGTGGTTGCGGTGGAGACACGACTGCAAACGCTACTGCCGTCCTGGAGAGCGCTGATGTTGTTAGCACGTCCGTTAGGCGTTGGCGCCACAGCTGGTGTGGGCTTCGCTTGGCCCTCCTGCCGACGCTGTCCACGCGCTGGCGGTGCTGCGTGGATGACGGCAGACTCTACCAGGTGGTTGCGGTCCTCCCGCGACAGCGGCACTGCCCCTTGTGCCGTACTGTTCAGTTTCGCATCAAGCATGACTGCCGCCGCAGCGTGGGATGGGCTCATGTGGAGGATCGTCATGCTGCGGTCCCCAGCGGCCCGGCGGCTATCCCGTTCACTCGCGGTGCCAGTCGACTTGACTGGGCTCTGCTGCAGAAGCGTGCAGTCCCCCTGACGGGAGGCATCGCCAGGCGGGCGCGTGACCTGCGACCCTTTCACGGTGCTCGCGGTGGCCCCACCCACGCTGACAACTGTGTCGTCGAGTGCGGGCAGAGAGCTGTTGTTACCGTGCGTGAAGGCAGCGAAGAGCAGAGCTGTCGGCTGCTGGCTGGTCAGTGTATATCCCACCATTGGCTGCCCCAGATTCCCCACGGAGAGCAGCGTGCTCGGGACGTCAATGGTGGAAGGCACGGTGGAGAGCACGGGAGTGAGTGGCGACGCTACGGGAAGACTACGAGTCACCGGCGTACTGCCCAGAGCGCTATTCCCGAAAGCGGGATCGTTCTGCTTCGCCAGTGGTGTTTCCTTCTGCGTCTGCAACGGTTGACCGTTGCGAACCGCCTCCGCTGCGGTAAAGGCACCATTTCTTGGGTCCATCTCTCGAGTTGAAGAGGACTCGCTGGACGGCCGTAGGTTCGGGTGCCGCGTTTGGGAGCGCCTCTCAGGTGTCGGTGCTGCTTTGGCCACCTCACCGATGCAAGACGGCGCGGTAGTGGTGGCGGGGTGCGTCACAGGAGCTTCTTGATTGTCCGTGGTGAACAGGACGGGAATTCGTACGTGTGATCCATCTACAGAGCTTGCGCGTCTAGTCCCACCACGCAGACGGCGAAGAAGTTCTGCCTGCTCAAGGGAGTCATCCCCGTGCCCTCCCCCATCCTTGGCGGGGGATGCTTGAGCGGGTGAAGACTGTCCTTCAGACGCGCGAGAAGATGCAGCATCGTCCTGTGCACGGTGGGAGTGGGTCGGCTTTTCTTTACTTGGAGATGCGGAGGCGATGGGAGTGAGGTCGACCACGGTCGTTGCACCGTTCGACGTGAAAGCCCTCGTTGGCGATACAACACTCTCCGCAAGTTCGGTGCCGCCGCCGCTCACCGCAGAGGAGGTTGCAGGTGACCCTGCCCAGCTCATCCCGTCGCCATCCGTAGCTTCCAGCTCCCTCCCCTGGTTCCTGTTCACCGATTCCCCTTTCTGAAGCACTTCCACATAGAACGAAATGGATGACGAGCCTGACGATGATAGACTTGGGTCGTGGGATTCTGGCAGCGGCGCAGCATACCGCTCGTCGGCGCAGTCCCGCAGTACCGTAGGAGGGAAATGCGCAGCCTCGACAGTTGTCCCCTCTGTAGGGATTTTATTGTCCGTTGGTGGGCCAACCTCCGTACCGTACATGGACGTACGCTGGGGTGCAGTCATCGTGGCACCATTCCGCTCGTTTCCGCCCAAGGATCGTTCCTTTTTTACGGGAATACCCTGTCGTTGTCCGTCGCTGCGCTTTTCACCACGCGAAGTGTCATCAACCGCCGGCACAGCGGTGCTACGCCGATGACGGCGCGGGCCTTTCAGAATAGCGTCAATCGCAGCCTGCTCCACGGCGCGCTCCTTTTCCATGGCCTCCTCCCTCTCTGCGATGTGCTGCCTTCGCAGCTCCCCTGCGCGAGTTGGACGGGGCACAATCGACGGCTCGTCCGAGCGCGAGGCGGTGGTGGTGCTGCCCCTACCCCCCGTGCGGCGGCTCAGTGCTGGCTGGAAGGTCAGATCACCCTCCTCCTCCTCCTGCCTCCGTCGCTGCTGGGACTCCTCCAGGTCCTTCATCCTCCTCGTCGTGTGTTCGCGTAGGAGTTGAGCGGCCTTCGTCAGTCGACCTGAAGACAGAGATTGGCTCGGGTCGGCCGGTGCTGCGCGCTGGACCGCAGCCCCGCGGCTCGTGTCCTGCCCTTTCACAAAGTAGATGTTGTTCTCCACCTCCACCGCGGCGTGCCGCTTCTTCGCGAGGTAGTCCCACCGCAGCTGCGCGGCGCGTGTGGGGCGCAGCATGTTCTCGTCCACGTGCTCCACCGCAGGTGCCGGGGGGAGGGGCTTGATGTCTGCGGCGGCATCGTGGGCCGCCTGCTCCGCCTCCAGGAGACGGTCCATCTCCTTCTGGAAAATGTACTGTTCGCGCAACTGCGCCGACCGCGTCG
Organism: Herpetomonas muscarum; assembly: GCA_000482205.1. Lineage (NCBI taxonomy): Eukaryota > Euglenozoa > Kinetoplastea > Trypanosomatida > Trypanosomatidae > Herpetomonas > Herpetomonas muscarum. Next base: position 3,559 of record AUXJ01006202.1, read on the forward strand.
TCGGATGGCCGTTGCGCTTCACGCCAGCGGCCGATCGACTCCGCGAACGGGACGGGGTGCCACGTCTGTCGTTCCTCTCCCTGCGCGACGACGAGCGCTCATGCGAATGATGGCGGTGCTTCGTACGCGACCGACCACCCGACTCGCGCCTGTTCGGGTCCTGAACAGAAAAGTTCAGTTCGCGGCAGAGGTAGCTATGGTCTGCGGCGACAGCCGCGCAAGGGTCGTCGTGTCTGTGGCGTCCTTCTGTTGTGGCTGGAGAGTCATCCCGCAGCTCCGTGTCAAAAAACAATGGGTGGTGGAGGTAGTCCGGCGGCAGCAGCAGGTGCGGCAGCGGCTCCACGGGGTACTTTGGCTCCATTGAAGCAGGAGCAAAAAAAAAAACAAGAGACGAAGAAGATAGTGGGATAAATAAAAATATATAAATATAGAGTTGTAGCGCCGGGTGCAAGGACCTCCACGGCGGTGAAAGAGGAAAGTAACGGGGGGAGTATTCTAGCTGGAAAGGTACATGTAATAAGAAAAAAAAGAGTATCTAAATGCTTGTGTTGGTGGCTATTGCTGTTGGCCCACTGTGCGATTGCCTCTAACTTCCTTGTTTGGAGAGGGAAAGTATACAGTCAGCTAATTACAAGGCCTACCGTATACGGCGTGTTAATTATGTGTATGGAGGGGTAAAGTTTCAGAGGCAGAAATGATATACAACCTACACAGAGGATGTGCTTAACATCACATAGTGGAAGACTGTTGTGTTGTAACAGAGGGGCAGCATTTGTTGTCCACATCTGAGCTTCCTGCCAGAGCAGCAGTAAAAAGCGCATCATGGTCGGAATCCCCTACGAGGTCAGTCGTGGTCAATGTGGCTGCTGTGACATTGATAAATCTTTCGTGTTTGGGTGTGTGCATCGATAGTCTTGGGGTGCTTGGCGGCTCCCTCCATCTAGTGCATATCAATGGGTGCGGAATGCGTAGCTGTTGGCCTGCGTCACGTTGCGGATCCACCGGCTGGAGTCGTAGGAGCCGCTGCGCTCCTCAATCCGCAGCGACTTCACCGTCACGCCTGTCACGCTAAACATTGGTATTTCAAAGAACATGGTGATCGGTCCCAGCCCGCGGCGCACGACAGCGGTGATGGGCGTGGCGGTGGAGAAGCGGATCTTGCACATTTGCTCCGTGCCCCCGGAGAACTTGGGGATTGTCCACTGCATTTCGCGGGCTGCCTCGACGTAATCCGAGGACTGGTTGGCGCCGCCCTCGCCCGTTTCGAGGCTGGCGCGGTTGGTTGCCGTCGGCAGGGGCACAATGACACGCGTCCCGATGGCCGCGACCTCGGCCGGAAAGTCAGCCTGGATGCGCACAATGAGCTCCGCCTTGTCCTCTGTCAGCAGTTGCAGGGATTGGATGAGGCGGAAGGGGATCTTAATGTGGTCTGCGGAGGTGGCGCGGTAGCGCAGCAGCGCCGTCTCCCCTACAGGCGGGCGCACGACCAGCAGCCGCTCCCGCTCGAAGCGGGCAGTGTCGACAGCCTCATGGAAACACACAGAGTCCACCACAGCTGATGCATAGCGGGCACGGGCAGCGTGGCTGCTCTCCGTCACGGCCAAGCTTTCATCAAGACCCAGGTACAGTGTTGGCGACCCGGACAGGAAGCTTTTAATAACAACGGCCCCATCCACCTCCACCCAGGCTGTGTTGCCAGCTGCATCGAAGGTGGCAGCCAGGCGCTCCAGCACATCAATGTACACCTCGTTCTTGTGGTCGCCCGTGTGCACAATTGACACCGCAGCCGCGTCGCTGCGCTTTGTTCTATCGGCGAAGTCGGCCTTTGTCAGTCGGTCTATGAGCGACTCGGGGGTCGCGTCGGGTGACGCCACGTGCTGCACGTCGTGGAACACATATGGACGCAGCCTTTCCGCCGTCATCTCCTGTGGGACGCCGAGGCTGAACATTTCGTCCCACAGCTCGTAGACGAGGGTAAAGTTCCGCCGCACGCTCTCCTCGGAGAGGACCCCGAGGAAGTCCCTCACAACCGCCACGACGCGGTCCAGGAGCTCCACCATCGCACTGGGGGAGTTATTTTCTCTAGAGGTGCTCACGAAGAGCAGCTGCCGGCGCCGGACAAAGCAATAATGGACGCCCTTCTCCGTAAAACACGGTGGGCAGTCGCCGAGGGGGGCCTGGCTCAACTTTCCGTCCCAGAAGGTGTACTTGCGGAAGAAGACCTCATCGGAGTTCCGCGGGACGTCCTGGCGGAAGTCCTTGAACGCCAGCCGGTCGCCTCGCGACGAGAGAATGAACAATTGCGAGACGTGCATCAAGGTGCGATGGAGCGGTGTCGCTGGCGAAAGATAGGCACCTAAAGTGGGAAAATGCTCATAAAATAAAGACATCATGGAGGTGAGGAGCATGAGTAGGAGAGAGGAAATGGGTACGTGTTATATCAGCGGTGACAAGTGTCAGGGGCAGCTCAGGTTCAGCTTGCACCTGGATATTGTGTATTTTCTCTCATAGGCGTGCAGTGCCCAGATTGTTCCATCTCAGATTGTTGCACTATGATTGGTTCGTTTGTGCTGGTGCACGCATAGGAACCAACTGGTGAGGATAGTTACAGTATTTCTTATTTGTTTTCCGTGCATTACACAACACATGACTAGGGAAAATGATAGCGAGCGACAAATAAATCAACGTTACACCTTCTTTCTGCGCAGAAGGAATCAGCTATACGCACATCGTGCTCTCTTAATGATTGCGGTGTGCTTGAGGTACAGAGAAGAGTGTGCATTGGCTGCCATATGGACTTTCATGGGGGCAGTGTACCAACTCTGTTCTCTTTCCTCCAAGGCTACGCGTCCGCAGCTGCACTACGCCTCATTCTTACCATCGTTCGCAGAGGCTGTGGTCGGCTCCGGCATCGCGGGCTCGCCAGCAGCCTGCGCACTGGTCGCCTTGGCCTCCTCCGCCTGCCGCATCCGCGAGAAGGAGCCGTTCCCGTTGGGGGTCGGGCGGATAGAGCAAGACCGGAGCGCAGCCGTCATGCGGTCAATGTCCGCGGTGAGCGCGCTGTTCTTCTCGATGATCGCCTGCATCTGCCCGTTCGACTTGGCGACCTCCTTGCCCCACTTGTCCGTGAGGGTGCGCACCATGTCGACAGTCTCCTTCGCCTGCTGCCGCACCAGCTCCTCTGTCGCCGCGCACTTGCGGCGAACGGAGCGACGGGTCCACGCGACCCAGTACCAGAGAATGATGAACACAACGGCGCACGCGGCGGGCAGAGTGTACTCCTCCTTCCACTTGTGCTGCACCAGCTCCGTGGCCGTCGCCTGCATCTTGCCAATGTCGCCCGACCGCATCGCGTTCAGCATCTCCTCGGGGCGGAACTGGTACTTGTGCGGCTGCTTCTCCACGCTCTGCATAGCCTCACCGCTGGCTGGGGTGGCCTTAGCCGCCTCCTCGCCATTCTTGGACGCCTCGCCACCCGCAGCGGCGCCAGTCTCGGAGCTCTTCGCACGAGCAGCCATCATCACCGCCGAGAGGGACAGCGACCGCGAGAGGCCAGTGGAGAGACAGAGGCGGAACATTTTATATAATGTATGTTTTTGATGTGTGAGGAACCGAGAACGTAGGAACAGAAACTTTTTTTAAAAGGCTATACTAAAGGATTGAAAAACGAACTACTTTCTAGTTCTAAACAGAGTAAAGAAATAAAAGGAAGATGCGAGGAGAAAATTAAGGGTGGTCTGTCATGATGTGAATACATGTGGGAAGACAAATAATGTGTGATCTTTCCAAAGCCGGACTGCAGCAGATCCACTGCCCTGCTAAATCAGCAGACAACCCCCAACAACGGGAATCTTTGACTGCCGTTCCGATCCAATCGTGGCGTTCACATACTTGTGCGGTAGAGGTGTATATTTGGAGATGAGTGGGGCGCCTGGTGTATCTTGTTGGGATCAAGGTTCACCTTGACTCTCCTGCAGGATGGCAACGGCGCGGACAGGGGAGCCATCGCCGCCTCGGATGCGGAGTGGGAAGCCGTAGAAGGAGAAGGGTGTCCCGACCGGGAGCTGCTCCGTGTTCACCAAGTCCGTGAATGTAACAATGCCTCGCTGCAGCAGCACATTCTCGAGCGTCTCATTCATAGGGCCGGCGACAAAGTTTGGAGCTGCTGCAAGGAGCGCTTCCGCGCTGCTCTCATCCACTGGGCACGTAAATACGAGACCCATGCCTTGAGGGAACGACGCGTCATCAGGCGTGACGGCGTACGCTGGGCCACAGAACCGCGAGAGGGGAATGTCATCCAGCGTGGCGCCGCCAGCATGCATGTGCACCGGTGCATCACAGTGCGTGCCAGTGTGGGAGCCGAGGCTCAGCTCACGCAATTCCCAGCCGTCCGCTTCCCGTGTGCGGGCCCTGGTGATGCGCACGGGTGGGTCGCCCTCGTACACCTCCATGCCATCAAACAGAGGCTGCGAAAGGTCAATAATTCGCATCACTGCTTTTTGAACGGGGCGGGAAATACTAAGACTGCGTCGCTATCGAAAGTTGAAGTCGTTCCGTTTGCCAGGAGAGATACCATCAGTAGCAGCGATCTCTTCATTTTCCATAATCAACGGTGTTGTCATCCCATCTGGGTTCCCTGAACCGCAGAATATACCTGCATGGCACAGGAAATCAGGTGATGCAATAGTACAGTGGAGTGGAGCGGTTGTGTGGCGGAGGCACCGCTGGGTATATATATATATATATATATATATCACGACCGACTGTTTGTTTCTCTTTTGAAAAGCTAACATAAGACGTCAATCCGCCCGTCCGGTGTTGCAGAGGAGCTGTGTGTACGGGCATTGAAGGACGGCGACTCCGTCATTACAGATCAACGAAGGACATGCCGATCTCGCTGAGGGCCCTCGCGTAGCTGTAGTACCCGCTGTTGGGAGCGTCTCCTGGTGCGCCCTTCCCATAGTTTTGGAGAACGGCCTTTTCACGTTCATACACCGCATTTTCTGCAACTGCGCCTGTGGACCTTGTCTCAGTGTCAGCCTTGGCAAAAGCTTCAAATCGCAGTTCACCGCTCTTCACGCTGCTGTCGTCTGCATGGCAGATGCCACCGAAACACTGCGGCTTCCAGTTCGCATACTTCTTCTGCTGCTCCTCCACATGTTGCAGGAGCTTTGCGTGCTCCTCCTCGTAGCTCACACCGCTCCTCGCCTCGAGGAGGGTCACGAGATCCTCGATGGGGAGGTCGAGGTCCGCGCGCTGCAGTGCAACGTCCTTATCAATGAGGGAGGACAGAACCCTCTCCACATACGACACGGGAAAGAAGCGGTTGTAGGTGTAGTGCACCCCTCGGAGGAACATCATGTACTGGTGAGGGATCAGCAGTGGCATCATGTACTGCACATGGAGCTGGTTCTGGGATGGTGGGAAGTTATACCCCATCACCATGTCCTGCGCCGCAAAGCTACCACCCGCCACAAGAGAGCTGCACCACTCGCGGTCGGAGAGAAACTGCTGCTCGGCGGCAGTGTGGCACGACTGGACCAACTCGCGCGACACGGCGAGGCCATCCTTCGGACGCAGCGCCAGGTAGCGCCAATCCGGGATAAACGCTGTTGCGGGGATGGCACAAAAGTGCAGTGGCGACAGTGCGAGTGGGTCATCAAAGACCATCACACGCTCTGTTTCTAGACGCATCGACAGTGTCAAGGGGAACCTGGGCTCCCGTTCAATGCCCAGCATAAATGCGGAGAAGAGGTTGTTGTTGAACGACGTTTCAACATTAGCGAGGTTCTGCTGGCACTTGTTGCACGTCGCCAGGGTAAAGCCGTTTGGCTTACCACATGTCGGACACACCTTCACCTTGTTGTGGAGCACAGATTTGGCTGTGGCTTCCTGGGCCGTCCCAGCCAGCGAGGAGACGAATTCGCTGATTGTACCAGTTACTTTCGGCATACCTCGATTCACCTGTGACCGTTTAGCCACGCGGTAGGCACCCTCCTTTGCCTGCGCAAGAAAGCGATTCTTTTCAGCCCCGCCAAGCATCATTCGGTATATGTAAGCGTATGTGTGTGTACTGAGGTGAAGCTACATTGCCAAGGAAGCGTAGGAGTAGTTGTCATGGATCACAATTGTATTACCCAATGCCCGGAAGTGTATCAGTTTCCACGTGGATGTCATCATCTTTACAAGGGGAGTTTGGTCTGACGAAAAAGACCTCGGTCGTTGTGGCACCATATTCATCGCTACAGCGGTAAGCAACGTTTACACCATTATTGATTCGCTTTCACAATGGGTAAGATTCATTCCCTGGAAATACTTTTCACTCAGAATGAAAGGGAGGGCGATAACAAAGAGAAAGTAACCGGTAACGTGACGGTTGAGTAAACACAGAAAAGAAAGAAACAAAATAAAAAACAATAGAGCACAGAGGCGCAGCATCGCAGCGATGCGTACTACGGACAACGCCTGTGCCCAGGCAGGCACGTGCCCCGGATTTACTGGATATGTATCCAAGCAGCGCATATGGGTTTATTTGTAAATCCCGATATAACAAAGTTCATGCCCGCCGTGATCCCAAACTGTTGTCGTGCCTATTGCAACTGACAGATAAAGAGAGATATATAATAGTTTTCCGCAGATGCGAATTGTATATGCAACCTGAATCATCCTCTAGTGCGACGGCTGGTCCGGCTTTTCGAGGAGGGCCATGGCCGCTGCACCGTAGCGGGCCCCATGCACACGAAAGGAAGAGAGACGCTGGTTGAAGTCCGCCAGTTCCTCCGCACTGAAGACAACAGAGACTGCGCCGATGTTCTCCTCAAGGCGGTGGAGCTTTGTCGTACCAGGGATGGGGGCAATGTACGGCTTCTGTCCAATGACCCACGCGAGTGCCATCTGGGCAGGCGTCACGCCCTTCTTCTCAGCATACTCCTTCACCAGATCCACAATGGGTGCATTCGCCTGGATGTTCTCCGTGGAGTAGCGGTCCATTGTCCGCCGTGCATCCCCCTCTGCAAACTGCTCTGCTGACGTAATGGTGGCGGTCAGGAATCCCCGTCCCAGTGGGCTGTATGGCACAAAGCCGATGCCAAGCTCCTCCAGAACAGGGAACACTTCCTTCTCCGGTAACCGATTGATGATCGAGTACTCGCTCTGCACAGCGGTCAGGGGACAGATGGCGTGTGCCTTGCGGATCGTTTCTGTGGTAGCCTCCGAGAGACCCCAATGGCGAATCTTGCCCTCCGACTTGAGCTCCAGCATCGTGCGCGCCACGTCCTCGATTGGCACCTCCGGGTCCACGCGGTGGAGGTAATACAGGTCGACGTAGTCCGTCCCGAGGCGCTCAAGGGAGCCCTGAATTGACGCGCGAATAGTGTCTGGTCGCGCGTCGCGGTACATGGCGCCTTCCTTGTTCAAGTCGAGGCCACATTTGGTGGCGATGACGAGCTTGTCCCTTGGAAGGGTTGAGATGGCCTTTCCCAGCAGCACCTCGTTCGTGTGTGGGCCATAGACCAAGGCTGTATCGAAGAAAGTGATGCCCATCTTGAAGGCCGCATGAATGAGATCGATGCACTGCTGGTCTGTCAGGTTGGAACGGTCCCCAAGACCGAAACTCATGCCCATGCAGCCCAGGCCTAGGGCTGACACGCGCAGCCCGCTGCGCCCCAACTCCCGGGTAGGAATGGTGTTCGTGGACGACATGGTTTTCCGTTGCAAAAGAGGTTAGGTGATACTGATTGGGTCAACTACAGACAATGAAGTTACGTTTGCAAACAATGACAAGAAAGATTGGAGAGAAAGCAATCAAAGTTGCTGTTGCATCCATACATTCTTGCTGTTACGCGTACGTGATAGGAAAAGGTGGATATGCCCTTTCTCATGGTTGTCAACCTTTCACTAACAGCAAGGCATTCCGAGAAACTTATTTAGTGTTCAACAACCCTTCAGTGACGTAGCACTGAAAGTCAACATGAGCATACATTCATGTATGAACACCCAGCGACCCTGGGCGAAAGGATTACTTTTGTCTGATGAAAAAGTTTTGGAAAATGCAATATAAACAAAAGCTCCTTGTAGGAGCTTTCAAATAGAAAAGATGTAACACTCGCGAGATTGAAAGGCAGGACAAAGAGGCATATGGGGGGATAGACAGTTGTAGCCCAAAAAAGAGGAAACAGTATAAATGATATTGGTTACCAAAGCAAACACACGCGAGGGAAGAGAGATAGGCTCATGCAACTCCCACTTGCCAGACATTTCTCGGCACGTATTTCGCTATTGATAAGACCTGTACGAAGGTGGTTTTATTTGCCTCACACTTGAGATTCAGGGGATCTTAGAATACTGTTCTCATACAATGGATAAAAGCGATAACACAAAATAGTAGTAAAGCAGTGGATAATCCGTATTTTAAAAAATGTGAGGTAGAGGAATGGGGGAAGGCAGGTAGAGCAAGAACGTACCGATCCTCTTAGATACCACTGTACGCGCGCTGAACCAACACACTGCCAGAGTCCCAAATGTATAATAGGGCACACTACGCCATTAGTAGCGTCGGTGCGTGTGGTTGTTGCCTCTCCCATACTCTTTTCAAGACCACCGTTGTTGATAGAGCCGAGTGACGGGCATGTTTGATGTCTATGTGGGTGGCACATCAAGTAGAGTGGGGGGAGGGAATCGAGATGCGTCAAGGACGTTAATATGAAAGGGTATAGGTACCAATCAGCGTTCCCCATGCACGTGCAGGGAGGAAAGACGCTGGTTGAAGTCCGCCATCTCCTCCGCACTGAAGACAACAGAGACTGCGCCGATGTTCTCCTCAAGGCGGTGGAGCTTTGTCGTACCAGGGATGGGGGCAATGTACGGCTTCTGCGCAATGACCCACGCGAGTGCAATCTGGGCGGGTGTCACGCCCTTCTTCTCAGCATACTCCTTCACCAGATCCACAATGGGTGCATTCGCCTGGATGTTCTCCGTCGAGTAGCGAGAAATGGATCGACGAACATCATCCTCTGCAAATTGATCAGCTGATGTAATGGTGGCGGTCAGGAAGCCGTGGCCCAGTGGGCCATACGGCACAAAGCCAATGCCAAGCTCCTCCAGAACAGGGAACACATCCTTCTCCGGTAGGCGGTGAATTATAGAGTACTCGCTTTGCACAGCGGTCAGGGGACAGATGGCGTGTGCCTTGCGGATCGTTTCTGTGGTAGCCTCCGAGAGACCCCAATGGCGAATCTTGCCCTCCGACTTGAGCTCCAGCATCGTGCGCGCCACGTCCTCGATTGGCACCTCCGGGTCCACGCGGTGGAGGTAATACAGGTCAACGTAGTCCGTCCCGAGGCGCTCAAGGGAACCCTGAATTGACGCGCGAATATTGTCCGGTTTCGCGTTATGTGTCATTTCACCCTCGCCGCTCATTTCAAGGCCAAACTTGGTTGCGACTACCAACTTGTCCCGTGGGAGAGTGGAAATAGCCTTTCCCAGCAGCACCTCGTTCGTGTGCGGACCATAGATTAACGCGGTGTCGAAGAAGTTGATGCCCATCTTGTAGGCCGTATGGATCACAGCGATGCAGTGTTCATCGGTCAGATCGCCGCGGTTCCCGAAGGCGAAGCTCATGCCCATGCAGCCCAGGCCTAGGGCTGACACGCGCAGCCCGCTGCGCCCCAACTCCCGGGTAGGAATGGTGTTTGTGGACGACATGCTTTCTACCTTTGAAAAAATGGATTGTATTGAAGAGTAGTGTCAACTACCATGAGCGGTGTATACGTCAGAGGAATCATAAAGAAAAGTTGAAGTACAGAGAGAGACAATTTGCTTTCCATGGAAATGTTCTTAATTCACATGTAGCCCGCGGGGGAGAGAGGGAGTCTACCAAAGAGAGCTCGGATGTTGAGCATGCAATGTCTAGACTAAGAAATAAGCCGAACACGTCATTATGAAAGCACTAGTAAGCAGCGGAGCGAGAAACTGTACTGCCGTTCTTTTTTTCGTTAGCAAAATGAGCGATGGGGTAGGAAAGTGTGCTTCCCGTCGAAGAGAGAGACCGCATGGGACGCATGATATGGTGTGGGAAAAATACCCCGCAGGAGAACACAGAATAAAGAAGAGAGCACACGCGCGGAAGGGGGGGGGGTGTATATATATACAAAGAAGCCCGTGAGAACAAAGAGATCGCCAAAGGGGGAAAACAAAGAAAAGAAAGAAAACACTAGTTGGAGAGTTGAATTGTTTAAAAGGAAGGAAGAAAAAGGCGCATGAAGAGATCGAGTACATGCGTCTAGAGGAGCACACTGGGAGAATGAAAGCAATAACAATAGCAATGAGAAACTTAACAAAAAGACACACACGAACAATCATCTCGAAACTCCGATTAGCGGCGTTGAAAATTCGGTGTATCTACAACAGGGGGGTGAAGCACAGCTAACAATAGGCGGTGAAGGTAAAGTGCCGTTGTTATACTACATGCCGACCGTCGCGCACCTTCTCACAGCCAGTGACCAACACCAGCCATCAGAAGCATGCCAAACCACAGCGCCACAAACAGCCCAACCTTCTTGGCGTACCAGTGGGGCTGGTCCTTTGCGCAGTAGCGCTGCATGTCTGCCGGAAAATCCATGAAAAGAAGATTGAAGGCGAGGTAGAGCAGGATACCCCCGCAGAAAGCATCCAGGATGCCCATCGTCGCCACGAACCATCCGCCTGACATGGCATCGCGAGAAACGCTGACGACGCTGATGGCAACGGCCATGCCGGCAGGCGCGCTGAGAACAAAAATGCTGGCAAGGACAAGCTCCAGTTTGCCGTGGAAGTTAGCATCCACAATTCGCGAGCCCATCGCCATGCCCTCAAACAGCTGGTGGAAAAACAGGGCGACCATCAGGGGCTTCAGCTCCTGGTCGGTTGTCAGGCCCACCGCCACACCCACAAAGATGCTGTGAAGGGCCACGCCAAACTCCATACACAGGGCGGCGATCACCTGCCGGATCGAGCCGAGCTCCGCTGGCGGAAGGGGGATGAAGTGCTGGTGGCCGTGCCAGTCACTCTCCTCATCCCCGCCGTGGTGGTGGCAGTGGTGGTGGCTGTGAGGCTCCTCCTTGTCGTGGTCCTCAGGGTTCTCGCATTTGGGGACGCCCAGCAGCTGCTGCTGCGTCGGCGAGACCGCCAGCGGCGCCTCATTCGCGCACCCTTCGTAGGCACGCCCCTCCTCGCCTTCGCGATGAACGCTGGGTCTCTCTGAGGTGTGGTCAGACCCCGCAATGACAACGACCGTATCAGCGTTGCGCTCCCGCTCGCGCTTCTTCCTTGCCCACTCCTCGGCCACCTCAGCTAGTTTCAGATCGAGTGCCTGCATGAAAAGCACGGCAATGAGCGCGAAGAGGAAGGCAAAGGCCTCATACGTCGTGAGCCACTCCGGGACACAATACTCCTCCAGCGCGTCGATGCCCTCGTTGATGAGGTGCACGGTCGATACTGAGAGCAGAACGCCCGTGGCGGCAGTCTTGCCAACGGCGAAGGCGTACGGGTTGGAGCGTAGGCACTCAATGTACTTGGTGAGGAACGGGAGCAAGACCCCGAAGAGGGACGCGAAAAGGACAAGGAGGGTGCCGCCAATGTGCCAGCTGAGCGAGTACAGCCCGTGCAGCCCCTCACAGAGGGAGCGTCGGAGGGGGGCGTCTTCCACTGGCGTGACGGTATAACCAAGCGTGGCGAGCACCTCAGTGCATTCCTCCAGTGACGAACATGGGAACATGTGTGCGCGTGCGCGAAGGGGTGAAGAAAAAACTAATCCCTGGGTGATGAACAAAGCTTCCTATCTGGTGAGCGAGAGTATTGAGGGAGGTAGGGGAAATAGGGGAGGTACGGGCATGGCAGAGGATGGTCTGTTCTTTTTCACTCTGCATGTATGATCACATGCAATACATGGCTAAATAACTGCGACGGCATCAAAGTGGTTATATTTCACACGTACCACCAGTTCAGCGACACTTGAACAGAAATAGCACAGCATAATTACGTTTTCCTCTGGTGCTGGCGGTGCCCTCGACCTTTCCAGCGATGAGCAACAAGCATGATGGCATGATGGTCACCTAATTTCGCATAATTAGTCCCCTCTATTTGATGTTGCTGTTATTTTGTTTCTTGCGGTAAGCCACTCTACTCTATATCACACGTCGCCAAGCAAGGTAGCCATCCTGTCCCGCGACAGTGCTTTGTACTGTTGCAGTGCGACGTTTCGTCTGCGCTCGCCGTCGAGGACCTGCTCATAGTAGGCTTTCATCATTGCATTTGCCTGGTCGATCTTTTCCCGCTCGCCCAGGAGTTCCGCACGCTCTAGCTGACGCAGGGACAGGTGGAATGCATCCAAGCTCTCCCTCTCCAGCAGCTGGCCATCGGTGATTTGTACCCTACGGCTACGCTCAGCTTCTTGTACGTCTAGCAGACAGTGCCTCATACGGAGATGAAAAAGCTGCCTCTCAAACGAAGACGCAGCGGCACGGACACGCACCTGTT
>AUXJ01006209.1:0-21600 GCA_000482205.1 Herpetomonas muscarum
CGAGATTGTTATCTGCCCGAACGCGACGAACAAGCTCACGCTAGACTTTATTCGTCAGCGCACGGACAACTTCAAGAAGATTTTCCCGAAGAGCGTGCGGTACATGATCTGCCAGAACGAGATCCCGCTGGAGGTGACGCTCGAGTCGCTGAAGGAGGCGCACTCCCGCGGCATCTACACCATCTTCAACGCGGCCCCGGCGCCGAAGCCGGCGGAGGTGGAGCGCATCAAGCCGTACCTGCGCTACGTGTCGCTCTTCTGCCCGAACGAGGTCGAGGCGGCCCTCATCACGGGGGTCAAGGTGGTTGACAAGGAGTCCGTCAACAAGGCCATCGCCGCGCTGCAGGCGCTCGGCATCAAGGATGTTGTCATCACCCTCGGCAAGGCCGGCTTCGCTGTGTGCGTCGGCGGCACGGAGCCGATCCACTGCTCGGCGAAGCGTGTGAAGGCCGTTGACACGACCGGCGCCGGCGACTGCTTTGTCGGCTCGATGACGTACTACCTGTCGAAGGGGCACAGCCTCCTCGAGTCGTGTAAGTTCGCGAACGCCTGCTCTGCCATCAGCGTCACCCGCAAGGGCACGCAGACGTCCTTCCCCAGCGCGGAGGAGGTGCGTCACCTGATGAAGTAGCGTCTTCCCCCATTTTTTTTTAAAGGGTTGGAACCCCCCCCTCCCTCCCTCCCTCCCTTCCTCCGTCGTCACAAGTTCCGCGCCATGCACACCATACCACCTTTCACCGTTCTCCCACCTATTCCCATTGTTTGTGATCAGCAGCGATGCACGACGTCGCTGCACGAACGCAGCCGGATGTGTTTCTGCGCCGTTTGCAGTCGAAGAGGATCACCAAACCGAGAGAGGAGAAAGAAATTAATCAAACAATACGTTACCTGTCATTGAAGTCAGTGTTTTCAGTCCTCCCTATTTCCCTCTCAGCGTGCGTAAATTTGGGAGAAACAACATTCGCCCATAAATTAACAAAAAAAAGCGCCCCCGCACGTCCCGTCCTGTACCTACTCCCATCATCGGCAAGCACGCACGAACCATGTGTGGCAGCTGGACTTCCCGCCCTCCCCTGTAGTGCTGTTGTGTCACTGCGGAGGTTGAGAGGGGGGGGACGACTGGGACAGCAGCGCATACCCACGCGGGGCTGTGCGTGCGGCAGTAGCCTCTTCGTGAAAACTGTCCGCGTGCGCGTTTTCGCATTTCCATGAAGAGGCACTGTCAACTTACCAAAAGCTCTGTTTTCTCTTTCTGTCAATTATTCCCTACACATGACAAAACGACGCCCACCCGCCAGCGATCTACCGTTGAAGATTAAAAAACAAAGAGGTGGCGTCCTGTGAGCGTGGCGACCCCTCTGAACAAAACCCACACAATGAACTTTCAAAAAGGAGAATTTTGCTTCACGGTGCTGTTATGTGCAAGGTAAACAGCAACACGTGGTTGGCACTGCAGAGTGAAAGAGAGGGTGAGAGAGAGAGGTGCGAGAGAGGATGCGGGGAGGCACGCATAGTCTCGTCACCAACGCATGTTCGCTCGGTGTGCCACTCCACGCACCCCCGAACTTGCTCGTTCGCGTGGGCACATGGAAGCCACGCTTCCGATCCCCCTGCAGTGCTTTTCTGACCCCCTCCCTACATGTTACCTATAATTCTCTCCCCCCCCCCCCACCTCCCCCCGCAAATTTTGCTCTGTTTCTCCGCTAATCTCATTTTCCTATGGACAAACCTAGCCCCAGCCCATCGCCTCCTCCTTTGTGTACGCTCTTGAACAGCACTCACACGCGCACGCACCAGGCACGCTCTGTTCCTCTGCGCACAACAGGAAAGCAGGATCGGCTTGTGAAAAGTACCACCACTCTTTTTTTTTCCTTCTTTTCTGTCTTACACCAACCCATTAGAGTATATTTTGTTTACGCACCTCACCAACAAACCCGAGAGGAGGAGGTTCACAACAGCTTTTGTTTTTAATATCTCTTTAGGCATCATAGATCCCATTTTTATCCCCGCAAACAACACGCGAGCAGAGCAGCACTGACGAGAGAGCATATATTCTTTCAAGTTTTGTCTTTCCCTCTTCACAACTTTGTTCCACCGTTATCCCCCCTTTAGATCACACACCTCTTTTTGGTGCTTGCCACGCACTCCCACTCGCAAGGCTCTAGCTACATACAGACAAGCCCCCCTCCTTTACTCTACGCCGCTGAAGTCATTCTTCTGCCCTTTTCATATTCTTTTGCTCACGTGCGACGGCAGTTGAGCAAAAAAAAAAAGAAAAAAGCCATCACGCACGAGAGGGAGAAGGGAGAAGAGCACTGCGCGCACACGCTTAGCGGCTTTCCTAGATCTCACTAGACCATCGATACTACAGAGGCACGCGTGAACACACGTTCCTCAGGACACACATACCTTCACACACACACACACAAACATACATCCATACATACATACACACACTCACACATGACGGACGTTGTTACGACGAGTCGGTCGGAGGGTCGCGTCCGCTCCGGGCAGAACTCGCCGGTCCCCCGCCGCCAGCTGGGCTCCCTGTCGGTCAACCAGCGCTCCTACTCGCGTGTCAGCTCGACAAAGGGCATCTTTGGCGACGAGTCGCCGCTGCTGTCGCCGCTGCCGTACTACCCGCGGCGGCGCAGCGTCACCTTCGCCGGCGACGAGGCGGCGCGGGAGGAGCGGCCGCACTACAATGGCATGCACTCCGCCTCCGCGCCGGTGTCACCGGTGCGCGGGGGGTCGCCGACGCCGCAGGGCATTCTGAAGAAGACGAACATGACGCACCCCCTCTCCGAGGAGGAGCTCGGCGCCGCCCACCCCCGCTCCGCGGCCGGCGGTCGCTCGCAGAGGGCGTCCGCTCGCTCTTCACCAGTGCCGGCGCGGGGGCGCTCCGCCAGCCGCCAGCGACTCGCCGCCCGCCGTCGCGAGGCGCAGCTGCACCACAGCTTCTACGACGACAGCTTCGTCGAGGAGTTCGTGCTGAGCTCGAAGGCGCAGCTCGAGAAGGAGGAGGAGGAGCGCCGCCTCGAGGCGCAGCTCGAGAAGGAGAAGGAAAAGATGGAGCGGGCGGAGCGGAAGATGGCGGCGGCGACGGAGAAGATGGACGTTCTGCAGCACGCGCGGGAGGTGCTGATGGCCGCCGCGCAACGCCGCCGCTCGACGACGCCGACGCCGTCCCCGTCGCGGCAGCCGTCGCGCCGCTCCGCCCCGGCGAAGGAGACGGAGCTGCTCAAGTCCCTCGAGGAGGACTCGGATGAGGAGGTGCAGGCGGCGCTCGCGGAGCTGTCGCGCGTCACGGCGAAGAGCAGCGCATCGCGCCGCAGCGCCCGCCGCCGCTCCGTCCCCATCGTCTCCAACGCGGCGCTGGCAACCGACAGCGCCGCCGTCTCCGACGACGAGGCGGACGGCGCCGACGAGGCGGGCCGCAGCCGCAAGCGCGCCCGACTGGAGCGCATCGTCGCCGACATCCTCGCCCAGCAGGAGCGCCGCGGCAAGAGCAAGCGCAGCGTCGTCGTTATTAACTGGTCCGATGAGGAGGAGGAGGAGGAGGGGGCGGCCGACGAGGAGGAGGAGTTGGTGACTGTCCCAGCTACGCGCAAGCGCTCCCGCCGCGCCGCGACGAAGAGCCGCAGCGTTGCCATCGCATCCGAGGCGACGGTAGTGCCGGCGCGTGGCGGCCGGAAGCCGTCGACGAAGGCGGCGTCGTCGCGCCGGCGCAACGCGAGCATCGTGCCCGACCTTGGCGACTCGCTCCTGTTTGAGAACGAGGAGGAGCAGCCGATTCTGCTGCCGCGCCGCCAGCCGCGCCGCCCCGCCACGACGCGCTCCATCTCCGCCCTCAACGCCGCAGCCGACGACCTCCTCCTCAGCGAGAGCGATGAGGCGGTGCGGCGGGTCACGCGCCGCGCCCCGCGCACGAACCGGCCGGCCCCGAAGCGCGCCGCTGCGTCCCGCCGCCGTGCCGCGGCGCCGCCGACGCCGGCCGCGACGGAGGACGACGACGACTTTGACATGGGCGTCGCCGCGGACGTCGTGACGCCGCCGCGCCCGGCCGCACCGGCGCCGCGCCGCCGGGCCGCCCCCGCCCGCAACGTGCCGAAGGTGAGCCCCGACGACCCCATGTCCGTCTTCTTCGACGCCGCCTTCCCTAGCCCGTCCAAGTTCGACCACATGATGCAGCAGGCGGGCGGCCTCCCCGAGTCGCGCCGCGGCAACGGCAACCGCGGCCGCCAGCCGAACCTTGTCCTGCCCAGCTCCATTGGCCGGCGGCGTTAAGCGAGGTCCCTCGCTTCCCCCCTCTTCTCTCCTTCGGTCTTCTCCTTTCACTACACTCTTGAGTATTCCCCACCACCACGACTGTGCTCACCACACGTGCAGTGGCGATGCTCCATCGATTGGTGTGGACGCTCGTTTCACCCTCTCCCCCCCCCTACCGCAGCCCCAGTGTTTTCCTTTGTTTTCTTTGCTGTATCATTGCATCCGGCAGGATATTCATCTTTACAAGTTACTTTCCGTGAGAGGGGCACGGCCGCCTCGCCACACGCTCACCGCTGCTTTTAAAAAACAAAATCGGGTTCGATTCTCTTTGCCCTCACCATGTTGCAGCTCTCACCACACCTCCAGGGCTGACGGGGGAGGCGCGTGCGCTGCGGTTGGGTGCCCCTCCCCCTCCCCTTCTGAGTCACGCCCTCTTTCTCCAGGAATGCTCCGTCCTTTCCCTTTTGATGAGCTTTCCCCCCTGTTCCTTCTTTTTTTTCTCCTTCCATGCTCTCTCTGACGCTGGTACAGGGGCGCTACAATTCCATTAAGTGCGCCGCCTGGCAGAATATAGATAGATGCAACACTCACCCGTTCCTAGACGAACCCGCTGCTCTGTTCTGCTTGACGCTGTTGTTTGTTTTCGTTTGTGATTCCTTTGATGATAATTTTATACATTACGTGCGATTCCCCCCCCCCCCCCCAAGAGGAAGGAAACGTGGATGCCCATGTGCGAGAGGTTGGAGAGAGTGGGGTGTGTGCGCGTCTGTTCGTTTCCACTCTCTTCCTGACAGAACCGGTGGGAGTCCATATGCGCTGCGGGCCGCCCCCTCTGCATCGCCGCGTCCTCTTTTTCCCTGCCTCCCAACCGCATCCCCTAGATACACGCCTCCTGTGCTAGACCCAACAAAAAACAAAAAACAACAAACACAAAAAAGCGGATAGTGTCTCAGCAGGTACGCTCACTCCCTCCCAAGACAGGGCTGCATACACGGCCTGAGCGCCGAGATTGGGGCGCGTGTCGTGTAGATTTCTGTCCATGTATGTATGTGTATGTGTGTGTATGTGTGGAGGTGAATGTGAGAGGATGCTTCCCTCTCCCTCTCCG
This sequence comes from Herpetomonas muscarum, assembly GCA_000482205.1. NCBI lineage: Eukaryota > Euglenozoa > Kinetoplastea > Trypanosomatida > Trypanosomatidae > Herpetomonas > Herpetomonas muscarum. The sequence goes on from AUXJ01006209.1 coordinate 5,381, forward strand.
GTGCACGCGAAGGATATGGGCAGGTGCAGCCGTCTTGAGCCCCTGCGCCCGCGACCACCTCTATGTGCCCGTGCCGCGTGCTCACCCGTCGCAGGTGCACGGGTTGTTGGAAGGTAGGTAGGCATGGCCCCCTCCCCCCCCCCCCTCCGCCACCACTACCATTGACGACAATACACACTCCCTCTCTCTCTACCCCTCCGCTCCATCCGCTGCCTTTTCCCGCTGCCGCTGCTGGTAATGCGAGCAGAGTGGTGCAATTGTGCACAAATACAGTTTCATTCGCACACCGCTAGTTTGAAGTTTTGAAGGGCGTTTCGCTGTCTCCAGTTGGGCTGACGCCATCTTCCATTTAAAAAAAAACATCTACATTCGAAGTCTAACTCCATATAATGAGCGGCGACGGTGTCGGTGAGGGGCGCGCGCCGACGCTGCTCGTGCCGGCGCCGATGCGGGAGGCGGCGCTGGGCGGCGCTGCGGAGCTGCTCGTCGAGACGCGGCCGGGCAGCGGCGCGGTGCGGCGCTTTCTGCACATTTACGACGCGCACGAGCGGCAGGAGAAACTGGCCGCCCGCCCCCCGGCGATGTCAGCGGCCGAGTGCCGCGTGCACCAGCGCTGCCTTGACGAGCTGCGGTGGGCGCAGGACACGCTGTGGGCCGACGGCCGGCTGCGGGCGTTCCTCGGCGGCCCCGACCCGCTGACGTGGCCGCCCCACGCGAAGCTCGCGGAGGCCGTCGCCATCGCACGGCTGCTGCGCGAGCACCGCGACTCGCCGCCCGACGCCGCCGGCGCCGGCGCGCTGTCGCGGGCGCTGGCGATTATTGAGCGCGAGAGCGCCCACTGCGGGCTGCACCCGCTGACAGAGGCGCGCGTCGCGGGGCGGCTGCAGCCGTACCGCGTGACGCGGTGGGTGGCGGAGCGGAGGCTGCCGGAGGGCCTCGCCGCGCCGGAGGCGCCGCCGGCGATGGAGCCGGCGGCGTGGCAGGTGGAGCCGAATGTGGTGGCGCTGCTGGCCACCGACGCGCTGCGGCTGCCAATGACGCAGCGGACGCTCGGGCGGCTGCTGGCAGCGCTTCTCCCCCCCGCCGCGCCGCAGCCCGGCGACGTGCCGGCCGCGTGGAAGGGCGTTCTGGCGGCCCACAGCGCCGCCCTCGTCAGCAGCGACGCGCCGCCAATGTTGGGCAGCGCGGCGGACATCGCCGCGGGGCTGCAGCTGCGCGACGGCGTCCTGGCGCGGCTCGTGGGGAGGGCGGCGGCGGCGGAGGGGGGCGAGCGGGTGCGGCTCCGCGTCGGCATTTACGCGACGGTGGTGCAGCGGCGCTCGGTGTTCCTGCTCTGCGGCCGCCCCGGGAGGGCCCCCCTCGACGCCGCGGAGGGCGCGGCGGTTGAGCGGCTGGCGGGGGCGGGGCTCGGCGAGCTGATGGCGGACGGCCGCCTCGTCGTGTGCGACGCCACCGTTGCCGCGACGGCGGAGGCGGCTGAGCGCGCGGCCCGGCGGCAGCTGATCAGCCCCGGCGCGGCGCCAGCGGAGGCGGGGCAGCCGCCCTTCACCGTCCGGCGGGTCGGCCCGCTGTCAGCGGCCGCGGAGGCACCGGCGCTCTTTGAGGTTGTCGCGCCGCACAACCCCTTTCTGGTCGTCCACGGACCGCGCGTCGTTGGCGGCTTTGCCGGCGACGACGACGTCCTGCGGCACCTGAAGCGCGAGCGCGAGGAGGCGCTGGCAGACATGACGGAGGCGCGGCTGCGGCAGGACTACCAGCGGGCGGCGGCGATGCTCAAGGAGGCCCCAGCGTCGCGGGCACGCGCCGCGCCGGCTGCTGCTGCCTCGACGGCGACGACGGCGCTGCGGGGGGAGCAGCTGCACCTGGCGCTGGGGGCAGCAGTCTCGACGGCGCTCGAGGGCGGGCCCATGACGCGCGCGCAGGTGTCGGCAAGCGAGCCGCTGGCGCCGTTCGTCGGCCTACCCCTCTTTGACCGCCTCGTGAAGGACGCGCTGAAGAGCGTGGCAGAGTTCAGAAGTGGCAAATACGTCAACCGGTACTAACAGCCGACTAATCCGCCGCTCGCCCTCGTCAGCGCCGCCCCTGCGGTGCACATACAGATCCAGCAAAAAAAAAAGGTAAGTGCCCTGCGCATTGAAATCAAAACAATACAACCACAGCAACACACATACAAAAAGAAAACAACAACAACAACATAAGTGGTTGCGGTATTGCCAGTCATACCAGCTGTGTGTGAAGATATGCATTCTCCATACTTTGCCTACCCGATGTGACTAACGAAATATGATTGTGCTGCCCCTTCCTCTCGCAGGCACATTTCTACATGCACCGTCGCGGCTCTTTTCCACCATAAACCCATTGTATCCCCCCCCTTTCCTGTAACAATGTTCACTCCACGATCTTCTTTTTTTTTCCCTCCCGACTCCATTCATTGTAGGAACACGCTATACACATACACGTACGTACGTTATCTGCGCCGGCCGCCACTCTATCTGTGGACGCGGCCCCCCGTCACTCGAGCAACAACCCACAGCGGCGACTGACGATTGACTCTTTGGCGTACGTGCTGGCCCTCCTCTTTTGATTCCATTCCCCCCCTCTCTCTTTCGTTCCTGTACTTGCCCTGACAGGCACAGACACAAGCACAAGCACACACACACACACACACAGACACACCTGTGGGGATTGCGCGATGGGCAGGGGAGCTCGCTCAAAGAAGAGTAGCCGGCCGCACTTCAAGAAGCGCCATGAGCTGGAGAGTGACTCGCAGGTCGTCGACCCGGCGCTGATGGAGCGGTTCCGCACCACCCGCCAGCCGATCCGCAAGTCGCAGCTCTTCACCGAGATTTTAAAGCAGAAGAAGGACACGAAGCGCGCCCGCCGCGAGGCGCGGGAGCGGGACCGCAAAGTGAACAAGGACAAGGCCCCTGTCAAGCCCATCCCGAAGACGAAGGAGCGCCTGCGCCGCGCTGACGTGACGGTGGTGGAGGACAAGGAGGACGGCGAGATCCTGCGCGACGAGGCCGACGACGAGTTCGCCGAGTTCTTCAAGACGAAGCGCAACCCGAAGGTTCTCGTGACGACCGGCGAGCACCCGTGCTTCCAGACGAAGCAGTTCGTGAAGGAGCTGCAGTGGCTCATTCCCAACTCGACGTACCGGCCGCGCAAGGCGTACACGCTGAAGGAGATCACGCAGTACTGCATCAACCGCGAGTTCACCGACCTCGTCGTCGTCACCGACCGGCTGAAGCAGCCGTACAACCTGATTGTGTCCCACCTGCCGGAGGGGCCCACCGCGACCTTTAGGATCTCAAACTTCTTAGCCTACTCGAAGCTGGAGGACCCGGCGCCGCGCACGGAGCACTACCCCGAGCTCATCTTCAAGAACTTTGACACCCGCCTCGGCCGGCGCATCGCGCGCATGCTCGAGTGCCTCTTCCCCGCCACCCGCGACTACGCCGGCCGCGCCGTCGCGACGTTCCACAACCAGCGCGATTACATCTTCCTGCGTACCCACCGCTACGTCTTCGACAGCCTGGAGGAGGTCCGTCTCCAGGAGATGGGCCCCCGCTTCACGCTGCGTCTGCTGTCGCTGCAATCCGGAACTTTCGACACGCAATTCGGCGAGTACGAGTGGTTCCGTAAGAAGGAACACGACTCCGACAAGCTCGAGTGGTACCTGTAATTTTCAGTGTCAGTTGCGTTGTTGGCATCGCTGCTCTTGTCGTCGCTGGTGCCGGCCGGCAGGGGGGGGGGGGGGGAGGCACGTTGTTCCGTCCTCTCGTTGCACCCAAATGCAGTAGTGGACGCTGGTGGAATCCGTTGTGCCCGCTCCCTCTCCCTCTCCCTCTCTCTCTCTCCCTCTCCCACATTCAAGACTTTTCTCTTTCACTCACGTTTAACTAAGAATTCTGCAGCATGCAAGCTGCACCGCAACGGCTGTTGGTGCCGTGCAGCGTCGCGCTGACCTACCTCTACAGGCCCACCCTTCACCCCGTTACGGGTACTCTGCGGTGGGGAGGCGTGGCGGCGTACAGCTAAGATAGCCGCTGTGTTGTGGTTTCCCACGGCATGTCGTTCACCCTAAAAAACAACGACAACAAAAAACAAAATCAAACTAATCATAAGCGCCCACATCCGCTCTTGCCTATGACAAGAGTGGCTATAATGCACCGCGGCGTGCACATGCGTTGGCTGTGGCGGCGACGTAGCACCGTGTTAACGCTTGTGGAGGGCAATCACTTCTCGCTATGATATGCAGGAGGCAGAGGATAAGACACGGTCGGTGCCGATTACTTTCAATTTGCTGTAATTCTTTAAAGCACCCGTGATGTATGTGCTGTCGATGATCTTTGGTTAGGAAAGACCGGAAGCAACGCCTGTGTCATTTCTACTTCATTTTCCCCGTATTCTTACTCGCTGATGTCCTCCTCCCTCCACCACCACCACCACCATTTCCTCCTTCAACTGGCAGTACCCTTTTTCTAGGCAGGTGCGCCTGCTTCTTCACCATGTACCAGTCCGACAAGGTTCAGGCGATGGTGGATCAGCTCAGCAGCGCCAACCCCTTCTACGGCATCGACACACTCGCCGACCCGCCGCGGCCGGACGAGGCCGACATCCCGCGCGAGCTCACCTCGCTGGAGCAGATCCCCCACCTCCAGAAGCAGCTCGACTTGCTGACGTACAACCACCTTCCCCACACCTTCTTCAACCTGGAGAAGCGCCGCACACTCCAGAGCATCCTCATGACAGGCCGCGAGGTGCTCACCGAGGCCCTCCCCATCCGCTGCCTCGAGGCCACCTTTGTTGGCATGTACATGACGCAGGAGAACAAGGACATGGACCGCATCCCCCTCTCCTTCCGCTCCCGCGCCAACGGCAGCTGCTACCAGCACATTGTCCTCGTCGTCCACGTCCGCCAACCCGTTTCCGTGTACGGCGCGCTTGGGCTCAGCCGCAAGCGCACCCTCATGTACAAGCCCCCAGAGTACCGCACCCTGTACGACCTCGTGATGGACTACAAGCGCGAGTACGAGGCGCTGGGCCACGAGCTCGTCGACATCAAGCTCGGCCTCGCCGTCACGCACGAGCAGCACTGCCGCCACCTGCCGTGCTGGCGCTTCATCGCGCTGAAGCTGGCGGCGTACGAGGAGGCGAAGCCGCCGTCGCCGAGCCGCCCCTGCACCCCGTCCACGCACCGGCCGCAGAGCCAGCACCGCCAGCTGGCGACGCCGACGACCGCGTCGACGTGCGGCAGCGCGACGTACCGGCGGTCGCCCGCGTCGCTGGGGGCCTCGCCGCCGGCAAAGGGCGGTGGCGAGGCGGCGGTGGTCGCCGTCCCCCTCGTGCCGCTCGAGGAACCGGAGATACGCACCGACCCGCGCCCCTCCACCGCCTACCGCGCGGCGATGGGCTTCGGCGCGAGCGACGGGCAGCGCGAGCGGCTGACCTCGGCCCTGTCGCAGCACCGCAGCGTCGTTGTCCACGCGTCAGAGCCGATCCACGTCGGCGGCGTCGACGACGACGTGCGGCCCTGTGACCGACCCGCGTCGCCGGGCAGCTCACGGCAGGGGGGCTTTCCAGTCCTGTCGCCGTCGACCTCGCTGGGGACTCTTTCCTCCACGCCCGAGGCGGCCGCTCTTCGGGCGGACGTGGCGGCGGCGCTGTCCTCGTCCTCCTCCCGAGCCAACAAGGTGCAGAGCGTGGCGGCACCATCGAAGAGCACCCGCGTCGGCGCGAGCCGCGAGATGCCGCCGCTCGCGCAGATCCTCGGCAAGTTCTGCCGCCTCCTGCCCGTCATGTCGGAGCAGTACTGCAAGGGCGTCGGCGTCGTCGACAACTCGAGCCGCGGCGCCAAGCTGTGCTATATGAGCCTGGACGAGGCCGAGCAGGACGCCAAGATGGAGAACGCGCGGCGCATCGACTACATTGGGCGGCTGCAATCGCCGCTCAGCGCGGAGGCGCGGAAGGCCGCGTCGAATCGGCAGTTGCGGTCCGAGCGCAGCAAAAAGCGCTCTCACTCTCGCGCGCGCGGGGCGAGTCGGCCCAATGGGGCGTCCGCCCCGGCCAACGGCAGGCGCACCGGCGCACGGAGCGCGAAGGGGGCGTCGAAGCAGCCGCGCGCCGAGGCCACTCCGGCGGCGGGCAGCCAGCAGGCCCACCCCGCAGCCACCACCTCGGCCGGCCCAGCCGCAGCCGCCACCGCGGCTACGACGCTGGGGTCACCCGACATGCGCTCCTCCGTGCGCACCGCCGGCTCAGCCACGCCGCGCTCCGCCGCTGTGCTCGTCGTGGCGGAGGAGCCGTTCGCGGGCGTCGGCAGCCCCACGGGCGCCCCGCTGCGGGACGTGTCGCCGGTGTCGGAGGCGTACCGGAGCCCGCAGCTCGCGCCCGCCATGCCGCCGACCCCGCGCAACGGCTCCGTGACGTCGCTGCCCTCGACAACGGGCTCAAGCTCCACCTCGGACGACGACGAGTTCCTCATGGACTTTGCCGAGGGCGGCTCGTAACGCGTGGCTGGCCATAATGACTTCCAATCTCTAACTTGTGTATATTCACTAGTACGTCTTTTTGTACACACGGCGCACCTGTCGTCGGTACCTCCACCTCCCCCCCCCCTTTCCTTCACTTCCCTGTGTCCAACCGTTTTCATCTCGATTTTGCCGTTGCAAGCTCGTTATGATATCTAGTCAAGGAGTGGGGGCTGTGGAGGAGCGTGTCAGTGCCCAATATGGCAGTCCGCTCCCTCCCCTCCTCCCGCTACTCCGCTCCTTGCATTCACACATCACGGGAGCAACCGACACACCTACATACAATTACCTGCACACTTGTACCATCTCCCCATTCTTTATCCTGCTGGTGCCTCCCTGCGGATCGGCGTTGTTTTTGGACTTACACACGCATACCCCCCGTGTCCGTAGATTGGTGCGCTACCGTGAAATTGCTGCTTTGACAGCGCAGTTTGTGGCTCAACTGGGATTACCCCAGGGACAGCTCCGAGAGCCCTTCCGCAGGGCTGTGCGGCGCGGTGTGGGCCGTTGCAGCAGCCTACAGTGAACGCATTGCTAAAGCAAACCAAAAAACAAGGAAAACACATACTCACACAAGCACACACGTACATACCACAGATATTTGTTGTGCAGTGGGAGATCAGCTATTGCAAATTTCGTAGACATTATGACGATGCGTGGTGCCCCTCCTCCGGCCCCGTAGTTGCTGAGAAGACTGACGCCCTCAACGTTGGGTGATGTCGAGCGCTGTCTTCATGGCATGCACAGATGTGTCGAGCATCTGCTTATGCGCGGTCCCTTGGTGTTGGCCAATCGACGCCCCCTTCACTGTCCGCTCCCACCTACCGCCATCTGTGCCCCACTCTCTCTGCTTCTCTCACATTGTAAAAAACTCCTTGTTGACACGCCTTGACACACCTCCAATCAGACAGCCTCCCAGCTGATCCGTCGACACGTAGTTTCCTCCCTATATCCTCTTCTTGTAGCTTCTTCCCCGCCTGCTCCACACCTGCGACATCGAGGGAAAAGAGAGAGAGCATCGAAAACACCACCACATCTTCACCACAGCCTAACAACCTCCCCCCCCCCCCTTCCCCCCACCCCCCCACCCACACTTACTGCGTCTTCTCGCGCTTTACGTTTGAACTAACTACACCTTTCATTTCCACCCCTTTAAGCAACTTAGCCCTTTATTTGTTTGTCTTGTCCTCGTGTACAGGCGTTCATTTCAGTTTTCCTTTGGTTTTCTCTCACTTTGTTTTCCCTTCCTCTTTTACCTCTTAGTGCATTATACCTTTTGTTTCTTTATATATAATATATATACAACCTATATATTGAGCCTGTATCGTTGATTTGTTTTTCTTTTCCCAAGACTTCCTCTCCCAAGACCTCCTACCTCTCATTGTCCCCCATCTTGCCGGTGTATTCACTGCGCCTTCCCGTTTTGCTTCACTGATCCGAATTTCTGACCTTTGAGAAGGCACTACTTTTCTGCTCCTTCTTGTCTTTTTATATCTCGTGCCCGCTCACGTTTGCGGTACGGGCGCAAGTAGCGGCCCCTCGTCCTCTTCCCTACGCGCAGGCTGAAGCGACAGCGACAGCTGCGACGCGCTAGCCCCCCTCCCCCTCCCCTTCCCCTTCCGCCTACTGCTCTCTGCCTGACCCCTTCGCACGGTAGCGGAAACACCCACTCGGCGGCCCTTTTTATTGCAACCCAAGCAGCGCCCACCCGCACCTACGAGAGAAGCGCGCACACTCTACGCCCACATTTATACCTATACATAAATATATACACATTTACATCTGAGAGCTGCGACAATGCCGGTCAAAAGTACGCTCACGATCACGGCGGCGGCGTCGAACATGTCCCCGCTGCAGAAGGTTGCTCTTGGGAGCGCGTCGGTGCTCTTTGTGGTCATGTTTGCCCTTCAGCGATTTTACCTGCGCGTGTTTGGCCGCTCCATCCGGTCGATCCACACCGAGGACGACGCGAAGGTGACCTTCTCCCTCATCCGCAACTTCCGGCAGGTGGGGCGGCTGGCACTCCCGACGTTTTGGTGTCGCGAGGCGGCTGGCTCGCTCATCTTCATCCTCCTCTTCGCCGCCAACGCGCTGCTGAAGGTGTACGTGTCCAAGTCGAACGGCGCCGTGCTGGCGACCATGCTGCACGGCAAGCGGGCGGGCCGCGTCTACCGCTTTGTGCAGGCGATTCTCATGCGCGCCGGCGTCGGCATGAGCCGCGCCATCTGCAGCGGGCTCATTGAGGGCATCCGGCCGTGGCTGATCGGCTGCTACCGCGAGCGCCTCAGCCGCCTCCTCCAGCGCCGCTTCTACGAGCGCCTCGTCTACTACCAGGCCTCCGTGCTGGACGACAGGCTGGAGGAGGCCGACACGGTCATTGCGACGTACTGCGGGGAGTTCGCGGAGCACTTTGCGGAGCTGCCCTACTACTTCCTCCTGCCGGGATTCGAGTGCATCACGTCGAGCTACGCGCTGGTGCAGCAGTCCGGGCCGCGCGCGGCGTGTGTCATGGGCGGCGTCGTGACGCTGTCGGTGCTGATGCTGCGCAGTCTGTCGCCGCAGTTCGGCCGCATCCACTCCCTCCTCCTGTCCCGCGAGGACGACTACCGTCGCATGCTGACCAACGACATGAACAGCGTCGAGAACATTGCGATGCACGACGCGGGGGAGTATACACGCCGGCGCCTCGACCAGTCCCTTGGCCGCCTCAAGTACACGCTAGACCACATGGCCCTCGCCAAGGGCAACTTTGTCATGCTCGAGACCGCCTTCACGACGTTCCTCACCCTCGTCGCCGACACGGTCGCCTTCTCCACCGCGCACCGGGCCCACTTCCGGAAGTCCGTCAACGACATCTACCTCGAGATCCAGCTGATTGAGGACCTAAACTCCAGCGTCAAGGACTTTGTCGTCAACTTCCGCGAGCTGTCGCACCTCACCGAGTTCACGAACAAGCTGGCAGAGTACGACACGACCCTCGACAGTATCGCGTCGGGCACCTTCATCCACAACAGCCGCTCCCTCAACGCCGGCGTCTCTGGGCGCTCCTCCGAGGAGGATTCCTCCGTCGAGGGTCGCCGCCACGACGCCGCGGCGACGGCGCCCGTCGGTTCCGGCACCCCTGTGGAGTACACGACCGTGAAGTATAGCGACAACATCACCGTCGCCGGGCGGCCGTTCGAGCTGGTGAAGATGGACGACGTCGTGCTCCGCTCCCCCGCCGGCACGCTCCTCTTCTCCGGCATGAACATCTCCTTCAAGAGCAACGAGGACTGGGTCATTCTCGGCGACAATGGCTGCGGCAAGACGTCGCTGCTGCGGATGCTCTCCGGGCTGTGGCTGCCAGCGGAGGGCACCCTCACGCTGGACAAGAGCGTCGTCTTTCTCCTCGCCCCGCAGCACAGCTACATGGCCCCGTCCTGTACGCTCTACGAGCAGATCTGCTTCCCCCGCCAGACGCCCGAGGTGACGGAGAAGGTGCGCGCCAACATCCGCGAGGCGATCCGGCTGGCCGGCGCCGAGACGGTGATCGACCTCATTGGCGGCTACTACAGCCCCCTCATGGGCCTCGACGCTGACGACCGCGACGAATCCTATGACTGGGGAAGCCTCAGCGGCGGGCAGAAGCAACGCATCAGCATGGCGCGCGTCTTCTTCCACGTTGTGCAGATGGACCGCCGCAAGTGCACGCCGGTCGCGATCCTTGACGAGGCGACGTCGATGATGGACGACACGGAGCAGGATGTGCTGAACAACCTGCGCCGCCTCGACGTCCGCATGATCTCGGTCACCCACCGCGAGGTCGTTATCCGCCACCACACGAATGTGCTTAGGATTCAGAAGGGCGGCAAGTGGAAGGCCGAGGCGGTGCGCAACCGTGTGCCGGTTGGCAGCCGCGTTGACGTCGCCGATGACACCGTCTAGGCGCACCACGAATAAGAGTGTCGCGTGGCCACTCTTGCCGTGGAGGAGGGCAAGCCGAAGCAGAAAGGAAGAAGTAGGCATCTGCAGACGAGAAAACGACGCTTGGTCAACTAACTGGCACCGTTTCTACTCATACCACAAATCACCCTCACACACACCCATCCACTCCCTCCCCCCCCCCCTCGGTCATAGGCAGTGCGAGACGCATGTAGGAGTGATGTGTGTGATACAAAAAAAAGGAAATTTAAGGCGACGCATGCAAGAATAACGACGATGAGCAGTGTTAAAAAAAAAAACAAAGCACATATCTTTTCTTTTTTTACAATGTACATGTGCGTACCCGCGCGCCCCAGCACCTCTCCTGAAAGTGGCTATACTACACCAATTTCGTTCTTTCTGTCCTTCGAACCGATTCTTCTGTTTTTTTTTTAAATCAGACTCTTCTTTCTGCTCTCCTTTCACTCCCCGTGCATCTGTCCACTCCGTCGTTGCTTCGTCCCGAGCCCGTCTTACAGGTGCGCGAGTTCTTGTACTTTTGTCGTCTCTCATTTACACTCGCGCGCCAGGTGCGGGAATCGACTCGTTTGCCGTGTCACTCTGCAAAGATGAAGAGTGCGAGAGAAGAAAAGGAAATGAAAAAAATGCCAATAGAAAACGAGAAATATGTGTTTTGGTTTAGGTGTGATCCAAGGAGCCATGGGTGGGCTTTCACTGCCCTTTTTGTCCTTCTTGTACTGTGTGTGTGTGTGATCAAATGTCTTTTTCCCCTTCTTCCCCCCTTTTGTTTTGCCTCTCTTACATCATATCAGAAGAATGATAATTTTACTTCTCCTTATCATCTGTCGTGTTCCTACCCTTCTTCCCTCCTTTCTCCCTCTCCCCTCCCCCTTTGTTTACCACCACCCATTTCAGTTCTCCCCGCGCCGCTCTCTACTCACGCGCGAATGTTGTTACACTGACAGGCGCAGCACTGCAAAGTATCTGTACCCCCCCGCAGCCCCCCGCCCGATCGCAGCGGACTGAGACGGCGCCACCGACTTTTATATATCCATAGCTATATATAAACATGGACGCCACCCCCCCCCCCCTCCCCCTCCCCTCCCCTCCCCTCCCCACGCACACACACACATACACACTCTTACTGGTTACCGTCCCTTTTCTCTACCCCCCCCCCCGTCCTGTGCCTCTCTCTCTCACACCTCAAAAAGTATAGCCAGTAATTTCCCCCTTTGGCTTGTGTCGTTGGTTTTACGACTCCCCTTTGGGCCTCGCCCATTCTTCCTCTTTTGCCGTTGTTTAACCTCCCCCCCCCCCCCACGAAGCTGTGGTGCGTTGCAGAAACACTCATGCGCATTATACATTTATAAGGCGGCCGAGCCGCCCTCGTAAAACAAAATAACATCAACACAAACTAAAGGCAGCGTGCATGTAACGTACTGGTGTGCCTATGGAGTGTGCTCGGGGAAAAAAAAACGTGAAGCACATGTGGCACAGCGCCTGTGATTCTGTGATTTCGTAAATGAATTAAAAAACACCTTTGATGACCGCTGGAATTATCCTGTCCCTCTTCCACCACACTCCATGCCATTGTCTGTTTCATCATGTGTGGGCCAATTCATTCACGGGGGCAGCAAGAGCACCCTGTGGGCACACGTACAGAAGATAATTGTCTGCACCGCGGACTCGTAACGGTGCCGCTTACGAAGAAAAAACACACACTCACAACAACACGCAACAAAATATACTTACTATCTGGACGGGGGTATTCTCTCTGTCGTCAGACTATTATCGGCCGAGTGCGTCGATCACAGCTCTCTTAGCGGACTTGGTGAATCGCTGACAGTTGCGGAGGTGGCATGCCAGGTGCTGGCAGGTAGGAAACCTTCAACCCGTCCCAGGACATAGATAGCCTCCTTTGCGCAGGCGCCTTCAGTCGAGCCGTCTGTGCTTTGTTTAATCAGAGCAGTAGGGTTAGGTTGGATAACCCGAGACGCCACCGATGCCCGCCGCCCCCTCGCAGAGCCTTCTGGCGCTGGAGGAGGAGGCGCCGTTTTTCTACAGAGTGCACCACCGCACCGCTGTCACGGGCGTCGAAGTGGTGTCGGCGGTGCCGCTGCCGCCCGGGGAGTACTGCGTGTGGGCGCAGGCGGACCCGGTGCTGGCGCGGCTCGCGGCTGACGGCGCCTTCAGCGCGGCCCCGCCATTCGTCCTCGGGAGCGTTGTCGTCGGCGATGGCGACGGGGCGGGCGGCGCCGCGCCGTCCGTCTACCGCCTGCGGCTGTCGCGCTGGGAGTGGGAGCCCGGCACGCGCGTGACGCTGCACGTCGCGTCGGTCGCCGCGCAGCCGGAGGCGGTTGCCAGCGCGATGCGCGGGGCGAAGCGGCGGGCGCAGAACCGGGCGGCTGTGCGCGCGCCTGGGGGTGCTGGCGGCGACGCCCCCCGCGCGCCGCTCCCCACCACCGCCACGGCGCTGTCTCCCCTCGTGTCGCTCCGCCTCAGCGGCTTCATGAGTCCGGAGGAGATTGCTGACGACGACGTTGAGTGGCTGCCGTTCACGGCCTTCCGGTGGTTCGAGCTGGCCGACGAGAGCATGGGCGAGGCCACGCTCGAGTTCCGCCCGCCGGGGCCGCCGGTAGTCGAGGGCCGCCCCGTGGTGTCGGACGCGGAAGCCGAGACGTACTTTTCGCTGCTCGTCGGCGGCGTGAAGGAGGCAGTCGGCGTCGACGCCGGAAGAGAGTACATCCGCTGGGCGGACGGCTCGATTGGTCTCTTCGAGGAGGTGAAGGCGTACGTCCGCGTCTTCACCGCCGCCCGCGAGGACAAGCGCGTGCGGGTGCGGCGCTTCCCCCACCGCAACGCCGATGTCGTTGGCGAGCTGCCGTTCGGCACCGTCGCGGCCGCGATTGGCCGGAAGACGGACCCCTTCACCGGGGAGCAGTACGCGCTGCTGCTCCTCCCACCCAGCCCCGCGCTGGCGCACCATGTCGAGCTGTACAACCTCACGTGCGTGGCGCCGTCGCAGTGGGTGTGGGGGTGGTCGAAAATTGCCGGCACCAGCGGCCTGCCACTCCTCGCTGACGTGACGCAGCGGGAAGGGGGCGCGGCTGGCGTTGTGCTGACGCCGCAGCAGCCGAACGCGTGGGGTGTCCGCGCGGCATCGGCGGCCGCGCCGAGCAGCCGCACCCCCCTCCCGGCCTCGACCTACCTGACGCCGGCGCGCGCTGGGAAGGCGGTCCGCGTGCGGAAGCGTGCGGCGCCGAGGGCGGAGGTGATCGGCGACTTGGAGCCAAACGAGATGCGGGAGGCGGCGGCTGTTGTCACCGGCTACGGTAGGCGGCGCGGTCGTGCGCGGCAGGAGGGCGCTGCGGCCCCCGACGAGGACAGCAGCCGCTACGTGGAGTGGGTCGGCGGCGGCTTCTCAGCGCTGCAGGACGCTGGGGAACCAGCGCTGCGGGAGATTGCCATCCACCCGCAGCCGCCGGCCACACCACGCGGTGCCAGCCAGAACGGGGCAGCGTAGCGTGCCCCCGCTGCAGCCTTCACGCCCCGTCCCACGTGAGACACCACCGCTAATGCGCCATTTCACGCGCGCACCGCAAACACCCACTGACATGTGACCTCTGGGCACGGTCGCGTGGGCATCGGATAAGAATATTAAAAAAAAACGTATAAACATCACAGAGATTTCTATCCTAAAATGTGTAGATGTGATCTAAACCGAACACAAGAATTGATTCGCCCAAATGGGTGGGAGAAGGGAGAACCAAAGTGTCCTACACACTCCTGACATGCGATAGTGTAGATGGGGGGGGGGGGGGGGGTAGGTGGGTGGCCTTTGTTGAGCGGCCTCCGGTATAACACTCCAGTATCCTCCTGTCATGCCTGGCACAGTAGAGGGGTGGGTGTGTGCGTCTCGCCCTTTACCACCCTTTTCATGATGGCTTTGTGAAATAAGTGCATCCCACTGATTTGTGCTTCTGTACCCCATTTTGACGCTGTCGATACGGACGCTATCCCACGCGCCCCTAGTAAACCGCATATAGTGAAACAGTAGTATAGCTTCTCGTGTTTGAAAGCTGTTCTTGCGTTTCCTGGATTTTTTTTATATTTTGACTTGACTCATCTAGTTTTTTATTTCAGGTCTTTTTCACACCAGCCCACACAAATCCATACAAAAAGTTGTACTTGTATGAGTATAGCTGCACACAGGACTCTCGATATATTCTCCTCTTTCTCTTTTCCCTCAACCGAGAAAGCAGGAAAAACCCCGTATACTCGTGTATTTCTGTATATACGTGCATACATTTACACACTTAAAAAAAAAAGACCCATCTCCACACATACTTCCCACCTAGCTCTGCATAGTTCGTAGCGTCGCTACCATCTTTTTCTTTACACCCTCATCACACACTCGTAGTAGAAAAAGCGGCTCGCGTTCATTCCTTTCTCCCCGCTCATTTTGTTTTCTGTGAAGTGGCCCGCACCACACCTACGGACATATTTTTCTAGTCGTACGCATCGTAGACATCCAAGTTGCGTATCGCTGGACACAAGAGGAGTGTGCACGACTGGCGTTAGCCAAGCAAGCTAAGGAAACAGACACCGCATTGACTCATCCTCGGGGCACAAATAGACGTTGTGTCTCCAGGCAAAGCCTCTCTTCCTCTCTTCTTCTCCTCCCTGCTTCCTCGCTATCAGACGCGCCTCTCCCCCCCCCTCTCCCTCCCAATCTCCCCTCTACTTACCGTTGGTCCTAGAGTTGACATTGTATTTGTGTTGGTGCTAACCCCACCTTTCACAACGGCGCCATCACGTTGCGGTTAGAGTCGTTTTCTTTCTGTTGTTCCAAAGTTTTACTTCTCAAAAGGACCTCAACCCCCCTCTTTGATCTCCTTGCTCGCTCCTCAATTACCCCTGCGTTTTTCCTACTTTGTTTGTGCGACGCCTGGGCCGCCCTCGTTTCCCTCATTCGAGAGACCGCCTGTAAGTCGCAGTTCGTCGTCCTGTCGTTCCCACGGAGGACCGATCCATTTTTGTTGTGAGAGAACCGCTTATCATCGTTACTGCTCCTTCGCTTGTTCAGTCCATATTCTTTCTTTCCTCAAGAGTGCCCTCCGTATTCATTTTTCTCTCTTTAATTTCTCCCTCCTCCTCTCGTCCTCTTCTCCGTTGTTTCTGTTCCTCGTTCACTTATCCCGTATCGTTGCCATATAGACGTTTCACAACCACTCTGCTTCTTCTAACCAGTACGGCCGCGAGGATCTCTTCCCTCAGAGACCACCCACGCCCCTGCACAGCAGACACAGTAGGACGATAACAAAGTACGTGAATTCCCTCTCTTCTGTTGCTTTTCAATTTCTCTTCACCCCCGTTTCGCTCTTGTCTTTCTCTTTCGTTTCTGCAACTTTTCCCTTTTATTTGTTGACCCTCCCCCCCTCCCTCTCTCTCCCTCCTCTTCATACTACTTGTACTCCTACTACGTTGTGTGAGCAATGCCGTCAGCCATCACGGAGGTCCCCGACAGCGGCAAGCGCTTCGTGGATGGGGAGTTCGCGCGGAACAATTCCCACATTGCGGACTCATGGGTCTCCATCCGGGAGCTGTACCCGGAGGGGGCAAACCAGCCCCTTCTACCGGACGCCTTCTCCCGCGAGCAGTTCGGCCAGGGCAACCACTACGAGTGCTTCATGCTCTCTGCACTTGCGACGCTGGTCCGCTTCCCCGACGTGATCCGGCATTGCTTTGTGACCAAGAAGGTGCGTC
>AUXJ01006221.1:0-11917 GCA_000482205.1 Herpetomonas muscarum
ACGTGCGCCTGCGCGTACAGAGCGGTGGTGCACGGGGGAGGACAACAGCGAGAAGAAAAAGAAAACACAGGAGAGAGGGGGTGACAGAAGGGGGTGGGGGTGGGGGGGGGGGAGGGAAGCAGATTTGTATATATATATATATATATTTGTAGATGTTTGTTTATGCAAGAGGGGGACGCGCATGATGGAAATAAACTACCCCCCGTCCTGGTATGTGTGTGTATACACATGCAGAGATATAGGCATGTATCACAACGAGATAACGTGTGGGGTGTGGGGGGTGTGTGGTCAACGACACAACGAGTGCAACCGAATCAACAGGAAAGAAAGAGAGCTAACAATAATTTAGAGATGGAGGAGAGACGATGGGTACACACAGACAGACACGCGCAGAAAAAAAAAGAAAGAACAAAAAAAACATCACCGATTAAAAGTAGCGCCCAAAGGGGAAGGGGTGGGGGAGACATTTTTTTAAAAAAATATTTGGTGTCGTAGGCGGTTTCCGGTGCCCCCCTTTTTTTTCCCCAATTCCGTCCTTCCCCGTAATGGTATTCCAAATGATCCCGTTCACGCCCATATGTGTTCTTATATTATATATATATTATATTGTCACGCCTATTACTTGAGGGCGGCTGTCGCGGAGAGCGAGGTGAGCTCTGGGTGCTGCGCCATCCAATCGACAAATGTCTCGCGCATCTTTTTCCGCATGCGGTCGTAGCATTCCTCGAGGTAGACTTCGAACACGATGAGGTTGAAGTACCGGATGAGGTAGTGCACACCGGCGTGGTGGGCGCGGGCGCGGGCGGCCTCGGTGTTGTCCGGCGACCGCTCCGCGACGGCGAAGGACTCGATCGCCGTGCGCAGGTTCTGCATCTTTGAGCACTCCTCGAGGACGAGATCGACCTTGTACTTGGCGTTGCGGCCCTGTGTCAGGACGCGCTTCAGCTGCGTGATCACCGCGTAGTCGCCGTGCCAGAGGTCCGTCTCGTGGTCGAGGTAGAGCGGGTGGTGCGTGCTGTGCAGCTCCTCGTAGTATTCCGGGATGGCGAGCCCGATGAGGAGGCAGCAGACGACCATCCCCGTCGTCGTGCGGCCGCGGCCCATCTGGCAGTTGAAGACGAAGGAGAGCGTCTCGCGGCGGTCGAGGTGCTCGGCGATGCGGGGCAGCAGCGCGGCGACGAGATGGTCAAAATCGCCAAAGGCCGGGCTCTGCTCGTCCGTCACCGGCAGCCGCACCATCTGGCACCGCGCCCCCTTCGCCTCGAGCTCCTCGTACACCTCCCGCAGCGTCTTCACCGTGTCCTCGCTCGCCGGCTCCCACTGCCCTACCAGCTCGCCGGGGTTCCCCTCGTCGTGCACGAGGAACTTCCCCTCGTACTGCTGCGCCTCGTTCAGCACGTCCACCTTCAGGCGGTTCTCAACAAGCTCGATCTTGTCCGTCTGGATGCCGGTCAGCTCCACGTTCACGTACGGCGTGCCAAGGTCGCGGAAGACGAAGGGGCGGTCGCCCACGTACAGAATCGGCTCCTCGCGCAGGTTCACCCACACGACGGAGCCGCGCAGCGGCCGCTGCAGCTCCTCCGCGTTGAAGGCGGGGTCGAAGAGCCGCGGCGCGGCGAAGCCAATGTACAGCTCGCTGTCGTTCTGCTGCCCGGGGTACGTCGCGAGCGGCTCCGTCGAGGCGCCGAGGAGGGACAGGATGTTCCGGATGCCGAGCAGCGTCGGGATGGCGACGCCGTAGACGTTGAGGAGGCTGACCTTGCGGAAGTTGGGTGCGCCGCACAGCTCCGGGCGGAGGCCCTTCTTCTGGCAGCCGGGGAAGTGGTCGGCCTTGAGGCAGAAGTTTGCCGTGAGCACCTCGCCGGAGCGGCGCGACACGTCGGCCTTCATGAGGTTGTCGTTGGCGACGTACTTGAGCGCCGCCTCGCCCCTGCCCTCGAGGCTGTCGATGATGTTGCACACCTCCGTCCGCTCGCTGACCCAGCGGCTGAAGGGGACGTGCTCCGACTCGGGGTCGTCAAGGTAGAGGGAGGTGAGAAGAACAATCAGGTAGCTGCGGAGGCCGTGGATGGCGTCGAGGATGCTCTGCGGCTTGTTCACGCCGACGATGGCGATGCGCTTCTTGAGATAGTCGAGGCGGTGCAGCACGTTGTAGTTGATGCCCCGCCCGCTGAGGTCGATCGCGGCGTCGACGGTGCGCAGAAGACTGCCGGCTGTGAGCATCTGACAGATTGTGGACGCGAGGAGCGGCTCGATGCTCTGCTCCGGCAGCTCCTCCGTCCCGAGCGGCATCATGCTGGCGAGGTTGGCGGTCGGCAGGATGCGGCCGGAGGTGCCCACGCGGAGAATCTTCACAAAGTCGATCATCGTCTGGATCGTGCGGAGGGGACTCAGCCGCGCGGCGCGGTGGAGCACGAGCATGTTCAGCGCGACCGACGCACGGGTGCTGCCCTCCGTGTCGTTAATGACCATGATGTCGTGCGGGTCGGTGTCGTGGTCGTCGAAGAAGCGCAGGAGCGGGTCAATGTCGCTTGCGAGCATCTGGCCAGAGAAGGGGATGGGCACGCGGTGGTATGACACGTCGCAGCCGGTGACGAAGTCCTCCATCGTCGACTTGGGCGTGCGCACCGAGCACACCTTCACCCGCATGCAGTTGCGGTTGCCCTTCTCGTCGATGCTGTGCAGGATGCAGTACCCGCCGTGCTCCTGCGCCTCGAGCAGCACATCGCGGCGGAGGCGATCCTCGATCTGCTCAATGGCTTGCACCGAGACGTGCATCGTCGTGCCATTCTCCGTCATGGCCAGCGGGGCGTTGGAGTCGGTGAGGGTGTAGCTAACGTCGTTGATGAACACCATCGGCTCCGCCCGCAGGCTGAGCCAGTGCAGCTTCGAGTGCTTCGGGAACATGGTGCGGATGTCGCGGACGAGCTCCTCGCGGGCGGAGCCGCCCATCCGCCCGCAGGTGAAGATGGGCACGTCCGGGGCGAGCTGCCGCAGGGCCTGAATGCTGTACTGACCGCCCGTCATGGGGACGCTACAGAGGATGCGCCCGGCGCTGAGGACGTTGCCGCGGCGGTGGCGAATCGCCTTCGCGACGGCCGCGGGGTCGCCGCCCTTCATCGTTTCGGCGCCCACGCCGCCGCCAACCGTGCCGCGCGACGCGCCGGTGGGGCCAGCGGTGATGACCTGCTCCGCCTTGAGCTGGTCGGTGAGCTTGTCGCGGACGCCGTAGATGAGCAGCCGCATGTCGGGGCTGTCGTCGAGCCACTGCGCGAAGGACGTGCGCACCGCGTAGTTCCACAGCCGCTGCTCGCAATAGTAAGAGAAGACGAGAAACAGCGCGTACTGCTGCAGCCGCATCATCGCCTCCTCGGGGTGCTCGTCCATCCCCGAGAAGGCCTCGTTGATGTGGTCGGCCATCGAGTAGACCTTGTCCGCCAGGTCCATGAGAATGTTCAGGCGGCGCTCATGCAGCTTGCCGTCGGGGAAGAGAGAGACCAGCTTCTGAATCGTGCGGAAGGTCGGCGTGTTCGTCGAGCCCCGCAGCAGCCGCACATCCGCCGACACGTCCTTGACGCACAGCTGGTAGAAGCGGACAATGTTGGCGATCTGGATCATCGCGCTGGTGCGGCCGCGGCCCGTCTGGCAGTTGAACACGAACACCGCCTTCGGCTCCTCGAGGCAGGCGTCGAGGACAAAGTCAAAGTCGGCCGGCTGCGGCCCGATATTCTGCGTGATGGGGCGGCGGAAGTAGTGCAGCCGCCCCGCCGACGCGGGTGAGCGGGAGGCGAGGTGCTGGAACACCTCCTTTGGGGTATAGACTGTGTAGGCGTCCGCGCACTCCCACTGGTCTTCGACGAGCCCGTCCTTGCCCTCGACGTAGACGCTGATGTTGCCGCCATTCTCGTACGCCTCCTGCAGCACCTCCTCCTTGAGCTTCGCCTCAATCGCCTCGATGCCGCGCCCCGTCACGTTCGGGATAATCACCGGCTTCAGCGGGTCCTCCCGCTCGCGGACAATGTGGGCCTGGTTGTTGATGTACACAAGCGGCTCCTCGCGGAGGTTCACCCAGATGATCGGTCCGTCCACGTGCGCGCGGCGCAGCTCGTTGACGATGGTGCGGACGGCGCTGATGTTCGCCTGTGCCACGCCCGCGATGTTCAGCTTCGGGACGATGCGGAAGTACGGCGCGCCGGAGATCATCCCCGTCTCGCCGGTGCGGCTGCGCAGCGCGTCCTGCAGGTCAATCTTCAGCACGTGCCGCGGCGAGAGCACGTCGCCGGTGCGGGCGACGCTCGTCTCCGACGGCGACGGCAGCACCACATCCGGCCGGTTCGCGAGCATCTCCATCACCGCCAGCGCGCCGTCGGTGACACGGGCGATGCTGCACGACGCCATCGACATGCGTCCCAGCGCCTCGCTCGCGAGGGACCGCTCGTTCAGGTTGGCGTGGCTCGGCGTGCGCGTCACGAGGCCGCGGGGACCGCCGCGCCGCCGCCGCCCGCCGCTGCGCGGCCGGCTGCTCGGCCGGCTGCTCGCGCGGCTTCCAGACCCTTCCCGCGGCCCCTCCTCGTCGCCGTCGAGCGCGTTGCGAGAGCTCTCGCCGAAAAAGTTGAAGCTGCCGTTGCCGCTGGCGCTGGAGGTGGCGCTGGAGGTGTCGCTGTCGTAGACGTCGGTGGGGTTCTGTGGCTGGGGGAGGCTGCTGCCCGACGGCCGCCCGCCGTGGCGCTTCAGCGCCTGCGCGTCCATCCGCCGCTTCAGCTTCGCCTGGCTCTTCGCGAACGTCTCGGCCGCCGCCGCCTGCTCCCGCACCTCGACCTCCGTCTCCGCCGCGAAGACGCGGGGCTCGGCCGGGGCGATGGCCCCCGTCGACGGCGGCGGGCTCGCCCACACCTGCCGCAGCTCGTCGGCGCGCGCCTTCATGCGCTGCTGCCGGCGCTCCAACTCCCGCGCGAGGCGGGCCTCCTCCGCGGCGTCGGGGTCGACGTCGGGTGCGGCGCCGCTCGGCGCCGGCGCGGGGGCCACCGCCCCGTTCCGCTTGAGAGGGTCGCGGCCCGCGAGGATGGCGCCGTGCGCGCGGCGCTCCTCCGGGTTCACATAGTACGCGCACCCCCGCCGAACCGTCTCGGCGAGCGGCCGCGCATCCTCGCCGCCGCCCTCGGCGTCGTCGTCACTGGCGTCGAAGCTGTGCGCCGTTGCGGCCAAGTTCGCTACGCGCGACGGCGGCTTCCGGCGAGTTGGCTGCTCAAGGCTGCCGCCCGAGCTGCCGCCGGGTGAGTGGCCGCTGCTGCGCGTCTCCGCCGCGTGCGACGACGGCGCCGGTGACAGCGGCTCCAGCGCCAGCGCGCCGTCGCCGCTGCGGCCACTGAGGGCGCCGCGGAGCCGGTGGGACTGCGACTGCAGCAGCAATTTGAGTCGCTGCAGCTCGTCGTCCTTCGCGCCGCCGTTGGGGGGCGCCGGGCCGCGCGGCGGGGGGTGCGCGTCGGTGGTCGGCGGCTGCGAATTGGCCCTCTGGCGCGCGGGGGCGGCGCCGTTGCGCGGCTCGCTGCTCTGCCGAGATCCGACGTCGCGGCTACCCGTCACGGACGACGCGTAGATTGGCGGGAGAGCTGTTGGCCGCGCGGCGGGCATCGTTCCACTGCCGGAGGCGCTACTCTGTGTGTGTGTCGGGTGCCACGTTGGGCGCGCTCAACTTTCCAAATCTCACACACACTCTCTCTCTCTATATATATAAACGTGTCGCCGCTGCACGGAGGAAAGTGTCGCGGGAAAGTGAAAACAACAACAACAACAACAACAACAACAACGCAGAAAAGCAAAAATAAAACCACAGTGTATTTGAAGCCGAAGAAGGGCTGAAAAAAAAAGAAAAGAAAAACACAGACACACACAGAACGCGCACAGAAAGTACGATCCGAAGGAGTGGGTTGGGTGTGTGATATGTGCGTGTGTGGAGGGGGCGGGGCAGGGAGGGGTATCGCGCGCTGCTCTAAGAAAGATAAATAAAATATACACAGGGGAGAACAGCCGTTTCCGTTCTCCCTTCACTGATTCAAGGACAGGAAAGAAAAGAAGAAAAAAAAACACACGAGTGGAAAGCAGTAGTCTTGTTAAAACTCGATGCGGGTGGCCTCCAATGGCTTTTGTTTGTTTTATTTTGAATGCGAGTCACAAATGTATGTAGATATGTATATATGTGTGTAAGCTGCCTGTTGGATATGGGGTGTGCCAAAGGGGAGTGCTGCCGCTGTCCTAGTATCTAATCGAGCGGTGCGAATGAAATTTAGAGAATGAACGAGAGAGGGATAGAGAATGACAGAGGGAGAGGAGGGAGAGAGAGAGAGAGGGAGGGGAGGTAGGTAGACTGTGCGCATCGAGTGGCAGAGTGAGAGGAAAGGAAATAAAAGAAAAGAAAAGAAGAGGATTATACGACAGAAGCGCCTGTTGAAACACGCTACTTATTCTCTCTTCTTTTTAAAAAGGATTCATCGGTACATATTGAGAGCAATTTATTCATCATCCATTACGCTACTGTGCACAGTAGACACTCTCTTACTGTTTAGCGCCCTGCAGCTGTGTGTTTGTGTTTGTGTCTCTCATCTTCAGGTGTTTTTTTTTTGGCGTGCAAAATGTAGATAATAGCACCGGCTCGGATAACCGTCGGGGGGTATCGAAATGAGAGGGGATGAGAAGAGGGGAGAAGAAGAAAAATAAATCATGAGCCAGTGAGGTCAGCGTTTGCAACACACGACCTCTCTGCGTGCTCCTCTGGTGCATTTGAAGAGCCGCGGCGTCGACACACGAAGGGGCAGCGTCAAGGGGAGGGCGAAGGAAAGGGGGGAGGAAACAGGAAGCTGTACATGCATGCTCGAGGCGTTCCCCCTTTCGCCCTTCCCCCCCACTAGGTCAGCCTCTGCGGCCCCCTTTTTCACAGCTACAAATACATTCTGCGCGCATTCCGATCGGAGCTGCGTTTTCGTTCCCCGCGCTAGACGCTCTTCTGCCCGTCCGGTGCGCGGTCGGCCTCCCCCGCCGTCACACCCGTGTGCCGCGGGCGGAGCGGCAGCAGGTGTGCGTACCACGCCCACGACCGGCCAAAGAGCCGCCGGAAGTGCCGGCGGCGGAGCTCCGTCTGCGGCCTCTGCGGGTCCTCCCCGCCGCTGCCCGATTCGGCGTCGCGGCGCTGGAGGGCAAAGCTGCCGCCACCGCGCTGGGGGAGAAGCGCGCCGTCGCTGGCCAGCTCCGGCCCGTAGCGATATCCGAGGCCGCCGCCGCCGTCCGCGCCGGGGGGCGGCGGCGCCTCCTCCATCATTCGGGCATAGGCCGCGCCCTCGTCGTCGTCGTCGCCGGCGCCGCTGCGGCGGACTCCGCGCAGGAGGCACCGCGCCCGCGCCGTCGCGTCCGCCACCGCCGCGCAGCAGCGGCTCGTCTCCGGTGCACAGTGGCCGTACTGCTGCACCCGCGCTGCCCGCAGGAAGCGCTCGACGCTGACTTGCTGCATGCGCTCCAGCGTCGTGACGCCGAGCCAGAGCATGTACGCGTGCTCGGTCCACAGGTAGAAGACGACGCAGCCGACGAAGGCCATCGCGGTGGGGCAGAGCAGCCACAGTGGCGACTGCAGCGTCGCCCGCTGCACCTCGTCCACCTGCCGCAGGTACGCAATGTATTCGCTGTAGTGGCCGCGGTAGATTGAGCCCCATGTCTTGGAGGTGCTGTGGATGCGCGCCACGACCCGGTAAATGTCGAGGAACATGGCGGTGCACAGCCACCCGCACAGGGAGCCGTATGTGATGGTGAGGAAGAAGAACTTGTAGTTGAAGAGGCCGATGCAGTTGTTCAGGTAGACGCAGTGGTGGTCCATCCCCGCCCCGCACCTGTCGCACAGGCGGCAGTGGTGGCTGCGGTCCGGCTTGAACTGGCTGCAGCGGTGGCAGAAGCGCAGCGAGCCATCCGCCTCCAGCTCCTCGACGGAGAAGGGGTTGCTGCTGTCCTCGGCGGGGGAAAGGGGCTGAACAGCGCGGCCGTCGTACCCGCGCGCGCCGCTGCCTTCACGGGGCGGGGGGAGATCACGAGGGTGTGTGCTGTCGCTGCTCGTTGTCGTCGTCGCCGTCGCGCTGGTGGTGGAGCTGCTGTACGTGTCCGCGCAGCTGTCGCTGGTGGTGGTGGTGGTGGTGTCGCTGCTGCACGTCGGCAGCGCGGGAGGAGGCCTCCCACCCACATTAGGCTGCTGCTGCTGCTGCTGCTGCTCATCTTGTTGCCGCTGTTGTTGGGCGAGGATTGATGGCGGCGGTGTCGGTGGCTGCAGGTGGATCGCTGGCGCGCTCACCCCCATGAACTGCCGCATGAACTGCAGCTGCTGCTGGTAGCGCATGACAGCCATCTCGTACCGATTTCGCTCCAGCCACTGCTGCTGGCGCGCCCACTGGGCCCGCACCCGCTGCTGCTTGAGCGCGTCGACCTGCGGCGCGCTGCACCACGGCTCCTTCGGTACGTAGCCGCCACACGTGAGCATCGCGCGGAGAAACGACCATACGAGAAGGCCGAAGAGGGCGTCGCCGAGGAGGAGAAAGGTCACCGGCGCGGCCACCGACGGCACGTTCGCGAGGGCGGGTAGCGACTGCAGCCAGAGCAGCATGCGGATAACCTGCAAGAGGTACGCGGTGAAGCCCACAGTGAACGCGCCGATCATCGTCAGCACGAGCAGGGGGATGTGGTATGCGTGCAGCAGCGCCAGGACGTCGCGCGGCGTCCCCCGGAAGGGCTGCGTGTGAATATTCCGCCATGCCATTTTGCTCAGCTGTGAAACTAACTTCTTGCCCAATCGACAGCGGTGTTCGTATTGTATTAAGGTGGGGAGGGGGGGGGGGGGGGAGTCTCAAAAAAAATGTTGGCGTAGATGAAAGCGAAAGAAAGGAGGAATAATGAAAATAGGAATAGTCAAAATAATAATGGGGTGAGGAAGAAGAGAAAGGGGCCTGCACGTGGAAGCAGATATGAATTTACGTAGGTGTGTGTGTGCGTAGAAAGACGATTGATTTGCGCGTACCGTCACAGGAAAAATAACAAAAAAAAGGCAGCCAACAAAATAAAAGAGAAGCCACAGAAAAGTGGGAGGAGTCTGTATTTGCGGCAGAGATTAGTTTATATCTTATTGCGGATATCGTTATCGCAGGAGAGTATCGCTGCAATAGAAAAAAAAAGAAAGAGAAGAGCAAGTTCGCACTTTGAACTCCTCTTCGCAGCAAGAAAAAAAGATACGCAACAACCACCGCCGAAGGAGGAGGGGAGGGAGGCAAGGTTTTTTTTTTAATCAAACCTCAGCCCACCGCGCCGTGAGGCCGCGGAGATCCTCCACTCGCCACGGAGTGTTTGTGTATATGATATCCCGGGCAGGGTGCGGGGGTGTCCGTCGATGTGCTTGAGTCTCCAGATTTCGCCTAAAGTGCACTGATGCCAGGAGAGAGAGGGAAGAAAGGGTAGAGAAGGTGGGTTGGGGAGGAGGGGGAATGCCATACATCCAGTGACAGGAAAACAAAGACGCCAACGGCAAAAAAAAGGTGTACATCACACACCAAGCACACCGCGGAGACAGGAACAGACAGCGCTACATGCACCGAAAGACACACGTGTACAGGTTAGGCGTTCGTGCAGCATCCACAGCTCTTTCCTTTTCCCTTTCCTTTCCCTTTCCTTTTTTTCGTTGCGGTATTGTGCCCGCTGAGGCTTACACTTCTTATTTTTTTTACCTTTGTTTCGTCTCAACAAGACTGGCCTTGAGCAGCCTTTGGGGGGTACTTCTATACACGATGGGCTCGCTCCCCTCCCACCCCCACCCCCAACTCACCCCTTTCCCTATATGGTGCGTATCTGCGGCTGTGCGAGAGGGAGAGAGTGGCTGTCGTTGGCCCTCAATCCCTTCTGCCTCCCCTCGTCACAGCACAGATTCAGTCACATGCGGGAGGCAGCTCTTTTACCACGACAACGTGGGTGTGTATGTGTGTGTGTGTTGTATGTAGCATGTGCGATGGGGGCCGTCAGAGGAAGAGAGGAGGGAGGGGGGGGGGGGGAGGGATAAACCGAAAGAAGAAAAAAGAGTTATCCATAGCAGTGGTACAAGGCAATTATGTAGGTAAAATGTCGCAAGAAGAGGTGCAGATATGACGAGGACCGCAGGGAGAGAGAGAGAGAGGAGCGCAGAAAGAGCTGCTAGCGTGCATGTACGCCTTTGTGTGCGCGCGAGAGAGGGTTATTTGCTGTACCGACTGTCTCTGCCGGCTAAGCCCGGAAACGGGCCGTCTGCACACAGTCCCTCCCTCCCCCCAAGCTTCCCCTCCTCCTCTCTGAACAGACTGTCGCATTGCATCGGTGCAGCTGCCTACACGCGTGGGATGCCCTCTGGCGTGTTGTCCTGCCGTATGGCCTTTGGGTAGTACGCGCGCCAGCCCTTTTCATCGCCCCACAGGCTGCGACGGTGCTCCTCGATGCGCTCCTGCCTCTTCGCCTCCACCAGTTGCCGCTCCTCCGGGGTAAGTTCCCGCTCCGCCCTGGCGGCCTTCTTGTGCTCCGCGTCGTACTGCCGGCGCTTCGCCGAGAAGGGGTTGTACCCGCGCTGCCGCCGCTTCTCCTCGTCGATGCGCTGCTGCACGACATTCTCGACGGTGGACTTGCCGCGGCACAGCAGACAGCGGTGCTCAACATAAAAAACGCCGAGGGCGCCGCCGAGGACGATCATCACGAGGGGCACCGCGATCCAGCCAATCTTGTCGAGCACCTCGCGCTCGTCCATCGCGAAGATGCCAATCACCATGAGGCCGCCCGCTATGATGCACGCCACACTCGAGTAGAGCAGGAAGATGACGAAGAGCTTGTAGTTGTTGCGGCCGACGCAGTTGTTGATGTACGGGCAGTGGTGGTCAAAATTGTACACGCAGCGGTTGCAGACACCGCAGTGGTAGGCGTTGTCGGGCTTGTAGACGTTGCAGAAGCTGCAATACCGCATGTTCCCCCACCGGTCGAGCCTGGAGACGATGAAGGGGTTCTCCGCGCTGCCTTGGGTTGGCCGGAGGCCCGTCTCGCGCTCGACGAGGGCGCGCTGGTTGGGCGGGTCGTATGGGCTGTGTGAGCGGGGGCGGTCGCCGACGGGGACGGCGACCTGGTCCTCGTGCTCGCGCTCCCCCGCCTCCTCCCTGGCGGGGCCGGGGCCGGCGCCGTCGCCCCGCTGGCTGCCCTCGGCCGCGCCGCGCAGGGGCCGGTCCCCTCCCTGCGAGGAGGAAAAGCGGCCGTCGGAGGCGGTGGAGAGCTCCGCCACCTTCCCCTGCCCGTCGTCGCCCCTCCCTCGCCACTGCAGCAGCTGGTCGTTCGAGCTCCCCTCATCCAGCACCGCGCTGCCGTCCTTTCGGTTGTGCATCTCGCCGGCGCTGCCGCCCGGGCTGTCCGCCCCGCTGCCCCCCCGCGACAGGCGCCGCACCGTACCCCCGGCGCTGCCCGGGGGCGCGGCTGCTGCGGCCGCCTCGAGGCCCGTCTCCAGCGGGCGGTAGTGGGGTTTGTGCTTCCACGGATCGCGCTCCACGAAGCCCGGGGCGGTGAATATGACCTTGTAGTACGACCACATCACCGCGGCGCACAGGGCTATCACGATGACGATGAAGAGGATCGAGACGACGATGCGCCACGCGTCGGGGTAGTCCTTCATGACGAGGATGAAGAAGACAATGTACGCGACGACGAGGGCGACGATGAGAACCGCCACGCCGGCCGGGCAGCAGTAGCCTACGCACATGCAGCAGCACTCGTCACACGTCTCCGTCGGCTCCGGGTGGATGTGCCGGTTGAGCACGTTGCAGGGGCATTTGCCAGTCGACATGATACGGCTGTATCAGTCTGTTCTGTCTACGAAATAACCCTTTTGTATATATAT
>AUXJ01006224.1:0-16704 GCA_000482205.1 Herpetomonas muscarum
GTAAAGGCTTCCAAGCTAGACGCTTGCATAACCATATCCACTACGATAATGTCTGTATTTGTGCCTGTACAGTTAGACCTCTGCTGTCATCGATCATTCAGTGTTCCCTTATTCAATTACCCCTTTCACCCTCTTCCTCACAAAATTACTGGTTGGTTAGTTACAAGAAGGTACTTTGATCTTTTCACTACGAAAGCATACACACTTGCCCTCCACAGTTGCCCCAGTTTCCTTCATTTTTCCCCAAAAAAACACAATACCACCCTATTCAACTTCTCCCCAACCATGTCAGAGAAGATTGCCGATTTCACGACACTCAAGGACGTTGACGAGAAGGGCGCGTTCAAGCGCCTGGATGCCGTATTCCGCAACCAAATTTCGGCTGGTGGACAGTACCCACCCGTGGCAGGGCGCTACATTCTCTACGTCTCGCTAGGATGCCCGTGGGCCTCGCGCTGCGTCGCCTACCGAACAATCAAGGGATTGGAGAAGGTGATCGAGCTGGCCGTGGTGAGCCCGGTGTGGGCGAAGACGAAGCCGGACGTGGACGGGCACGAGGGGTGGGTGTTTGACGCGTCCTTCCCCGGCGCGACGCCGGACCCGCTGGGCAAGTTCACCACCGCGCGCGACATCTACGACCTGTCCATGAAGAACACCGGCGACGCCTTCGACACCCGCTACACGGTGCCGATCCTGTTCGACCGTCAGACAATGACGATCGTCAACAACGAGAGCTCGGAGATCATCCGCATGTTCAACTCCGCCTTCAACGACCTCGCGGAGCACCCGGAGGTGGACCTGGCGCCGGAGGCTTTGCTGCCAGCGATTGACGCGATGAACGAGAAGACCTATGAGCCCATCTGCAACGGCGTATACAAGTGCGGGTTCGCGCAGACGCAGGGCGCCTACGACGAGGCCGTCGGCGTGCTCTACAAGGCGCTTGACGACGTCGAGGCCGTCCTCGCCGGGCAGCGCTACCTGACCAGCGCAACGGCAATCACGGAGGCCGACATCCACCTCTTCTGCTGCCTCGTCCGTTTCGACGAGGTCTACGCCGTCCATTTCAAGTGCAACAAGAAGCTCATCCGCGAGTACACAAGCATTCTCCGCTGGATGAAAGATGTCTACCGCACCATGAACCTTGCGCCGTCGGTCGACATGAACCACATCAAGCACCTGTACTACCGCAGCCTCCGGAGTGTGAACCCCTTCGGTATTGTGCCCGTTGGATGCGACTTTGTTAGCCTTCTCGAGGCTCCGTGAATCGACAATAGATCGACAAACAAGTAGGGCATAATTGCGGAGGCCATACGTTGCCGTGCAGCCCACTGCTCTACTGTCACCGGGTTTCTATCCTGTACTCCCTTCCCCATTTGTGAAACTGTGCGAGTAGCACATTTCTTTATTTGTTATTCATTTCCCTCTCTCCTTGATGTCCGTGGCAATTGTGCTGCTTCTTGCCAACGTGACCGAGAGGCCCCAACAGGAGAATTTGCCTTCTCCCTGTTTGTTTACCCCAACGCTAACATTGTGTTGGCATTATTACTACTATTTTTTACGTGAAGCGCCTTGTGGTCACAGTTTCCCTCCTATGGCCCACCCCTGGATGAGCAGCGACTTGTGGCAACAGAGGCACTGGCTTCAGCTTTGTTTCCTGATATTTTAAACCTCTCCTTGATACTAGTCGTGAATTAGTATTCTCTACAAATATGACCTGCAGTTTCCGTACCGAATTAATTATTGATGGGCGGAAGGAGTCCCCATCATTATCTGCCGTCCGAGGTGTTTGTTTATTCTAACACTCTAATGTCTTCTTCTATTTTGTTCATGTGAACTTCTACCCCATGCTTCTCTCCCTGTTCACTTCTGCATTACTCCTCTCAACTGGTATTATCCTTTCTTTCGCGTGGTGTTGTATACATTTTAAACACACACACACACACATGCACACACGCACGTATCACTCTTTCTCTCACACAGAATGTTTAGCTGCCTACGCCGAACCTTCCCCATATACGCCGTCTGCAACCGTATTTTTTCACCCTCCTACATCCTCATGTCCAACAAGGTTGCCCAGGGCAGCGCCGTCGCCGACGTTGACGAGAAGGGCGCTTTCAAGCGCAAGGAGAGCCTCTTCCGCAACAAGATTGAGACCAACGGCAAGTACGCGCCGGCGAAGGATCGGTACATTCTCTACGTCTCCTATGCCTGCCCGTGGGCCTCGCGCTGCACCGCGTACCGCGTTGCCAAAGGCCTTGAGAACGTGATCGAGCTGGCCGTGGTGAGCCCGGTGTGGGCGAAGACGAAGCCGGACGTGGACGGGCACGAGGGGTGGGTGTTTGACGCGTCCTTCCCCGGCGCGACGCCGGACCCGCTGGGCAAGTTCACCACCGCGCGCGACATCTACGACCTGTCCATGAAGAACACCGGCGACGCCTTCGACACCCGCTACACGGTGCCGATCCTGTTCGACCGCCAGACAATGACGATCGTCAACAACGAGAGCTCGGAGATCATCCGCATGTTCAACTCCGCCTTCAACGACCTCGCGGAGCACCCGGAGGTGGACCTGGCGCCGGAGGCTCTGCTGCCGGCGATTGACGCGATGAACGAGAAGACCTACGAGCCCATCTGCAACGGCGTGTACAAGTGCGGGTTCGCGCAGACGCAGGGAGCCTACGACGAGGCCGTCGGCGTGCTCTACAAGGCGCTCGACGACGTCGAGGCCGTCCTCGCCGGGCAGCGCTACCTGACTAGCGCGACGGCAATCACGGAGGCCGATATCCGCCTCTTCTGCTGCCTCGTCCGCTTCGACGAGGTCTACGCCGTCCACTTCAAGTGCAACAAGAAGCTCATCCGCGAGTACCCGAATATTATGAACTGGCTGCGCGATGTCTACCAGACGTACCGCCTGGCACCGACGGTGAACATGCCGCACATCACACACCACTACTACCGCAGCCACCCCAGCATCAACCCCTTCAGGATTGTGCCGGTTGGGTGCGATTTCGTGAAGCTGCTCGAGCAGCCGCACAACCGCGCTTGAGTCTAACCGAAAAGATGGAAGGTGAACAGTGAGAGATCGATGATAATGGCAGCGGAGAGCCCACACACACACGCAAAGGTAGGAGTGAGTGGTTTTACGGGCTCCATGTCTTTTGATTCTTCTTGGTGAACATTTTCCTTTTGTCCTCACCGCGTTGGGCCGCTCGAAGCGAGGAAACTTGGTGGGTATGTGAAGTTGACTGCCCCCGTTCCCTTTCCCTTGAGGCCCGGTCTTCGTTTTATATACATTCCACGACTATTCCCACCAGTACGGATATTATTATTATTATGCTTGGCATTGTTGCTGTTATTGTGATAGCGGCTCTTTTCGCCTTTTTGCGTATGTCGCCTTCATTTTCTCTTCTCTCTTTTCAGTTTCTCTTTAGATAAGCGACGCGGTCGTCCCATCACGACTGTTGTCCAGAAAACAACAAAGCACAACTACCCACACACACTCTCTCTCTATATATAGCCACATTTACATATTCCTTCTCTTCCCCCCCCCCCCCCTACAAACATCACATCTCTGTGATAACTATTATTCTTCATACCATGAGCGTCACCTCCGACAGCATTGCGGCCGTCGGTGGTGAAAGTGGCATATTTCTCCGCTTCAACAACAAATATTGTACAATGAATGCAGGTGTGGTAAACACCCCAGAAAATTAAAGAGTGGGGTGTAACGTCACCGCCTCCAAAGACTATGCATGCCTTGTGAAGGGCGGTAAGAAAAAGCTTTCCAACTGTATGTGCGCGAGTGCATTGGCAAGTACTAAATGCCCTCTCTCTACTATTCACCGCGCTTTGAATATGAAGTCATGCGTGTTGATACACTGTTTTCAAATCCTGGATTAAAGCCAATATTTAGTGTTTTCAATTAATCTTCTGAGGAAAGGTTGAATGGTTGTGTGTGAACTATTTTTACAGCACTCAATAACAAAATAATAGAAGAGACTATTAGAGGGGATTATCTGAACTGTTGGTGGTACGCGGTGACTTACACTCGAAGGGATACCATCCATCGACCTTGGCCAAGTACGTACACACCTTAAAGTAAGAGAACCTCCCACACCTCAATCGTGTGAGCATTCTTTGTGGGTGTTTGTATGGAACCATATTCAAGGTGTTGCCGAACATTTCTAACAACACAAAGACCTCGACCATTAATCCCGTTGACGCAGCGTTTTTTGTTTTCTCCACCTAGTTTTGTACAGTCATGTTACAGTCTAGCCCCGTGATTGACAGCGGCGTCGCCCGTCCCCAAACCGGGGAACGACTTGGAGCACACAGTCCTGATCCCCACGGGAGGACGCAGCACTCCGCGATGACCTCCACCACTGCCTCCAGTAGCGCCCCCAATAGGAGGCAGGGCACGACGAAGTCAAAGGCGAGCTCGCTCAACGGGCGGGTGCAGGTGCTTGTTCGCTGTCGGCCACTGGTGCAAACAGAGGAGGGGCACTTCTCTAACCGCGTCCACATCGCCGACAATCGTGTGACAGTGAACGGCGCTGTGGATGGTGCTGACGCCCGTCAGTTTGCCTTCGATACAGTGATGCCACCCGAGGCGGACCAGGCCACGGTCTTTCAGAATGTCGAGCCCCTCATCGACCACGTGCTGGACGGCTTCCACGCCACCGTCTTCGCCTATGGACAAACCGGTAGCGGCAAGACGCACACCATGGAGGGCGTCGCAGTAGGGAAACGTCAACGACAAGCCTGGGAAGCAGAGCCGGGGGTGAATAGCGAGATGAGGGGTGGTACTGAGGGCAGTCCGCTGGGAAGCTCCCCGACAGACTCCACCGGCTCCCCTTACGGCGGCTTTGACGACACTGCCTTCTCAACCGACCCCGATACGTCGGTCAACGACCACGGCATCATGCCCCGCGCCATCCAGCTCCTATTCGACCGTGCTCGCCTTCGGCAGGGGTCTGACGCGGCGGCCGACAGCGATAATGTAGATGGCGAACCCGACGATAGCAGCGTCGCCTACACGTTCCGATGCAGCTACTACCAAATCTACAACGAGGTCATTACGGATCTTCTCCGCGCGGTGTCGTCACGGCCCACTGCAACAGCCCCGCGCTCACGCGATCGTGCCGGTAAGCGAGATGCCCCCTATTCTCACCCCAAGCGAGTCCGCGACGCCCCGTCACTGGCGGATGGGTTGAAAGTGCGCTGGCAAAAAGACAGCACTTTCCGCGTGCAGAATCTCTTCCTATGCGAGTGCGACTCTGCGGCGCAGATGCGAGAAGTCCTTTGCAGCGGCATCCAGCACAAGATCATGGGAAGTCACCTGATGAACGAGCAGTCCTCGCGCTCCCACTGCGTGTTCACCGTGTACGTGGAGTGCCGTAAGGTGCGCACTGGCGACCTCGTCAGTCGGTCGGAGTTTTCCATGGTCGACCTCGCCGGCTCAGAGAAGCTCGGCCTCCTCTCGGCCAATCCCAGTGCCAAGCTCATGAGGGAGTCCATTGAGATTAACACATCCCTGTTAGCCCTCGGAAAGGTTATTACGGCGCTGGCAGCGCACGCGCAGAGACGCGCCAGGGCGCCGAGCAGCAAAAAGAAGCCTGGAAGCCGTGAACAGCAGCGGCTGGCGTCCGCTGCGGCGGCAGGGCACATTCCGTATCGCGACTCCAAACTTACCATGCTCCTCAAGCACGCCCTCGGTGGTAACTCGCTGACGCTCATGGTCGCGTGCATTACTCCGTCGGATAGGTACATTGAAGAAACAGTGTCGACGCTGCTGTACGCCGGTCGCGCCAGCAACATTCAAAACGTCCCCCACGTCAACGAGGACCCCACCGCTGCCCTCATCAAGCAACTTCGGGAGGAGATTGCGCAGCTTAAGCAGGAGCTGCATCACTACCGCCAGCTAGCGCAGAATGGCTTTCTAACTCCCGGCCACAACGGTGACGGGGGCCCCAATGCAGCTGCCGTGGCTCATCCTCTACAGGCAGGGGAGGCAACGCCGTCAAGCAGAGTAGACTCGGCTGCCGTGGATCGGGGCCTCAAGCAGCAGTCTGACAACCTCGCCGACTCTCTTCTCACCGCCTGCGAAATGCTGCAGCAGGTGATCGTCACAAATGGCCGACTGCGGGAGTCGTACGATGTTGTCAAGGCAGCAAAGGAGGCGTCCGATGTCCGCGAGGTGCAGCTCAACGCCGAGAACCTGGCGCTGCGGGAGCGGATCCAGACGCTCGAATCGATCGTCCTCCAAAAAGGCGCGATTCCAGCCGGCAAGGACGATGACGACGATAACGAGGAAACTCCGGAGGAGAAGCGCCGTCGCCGCCGGGAGAAGAAGCACCGGCAAGCGGTACAGGCAGGCAAAGGTGCAGCCAACCAGCAGGGCGACATCCTCGTCGTCGACGACCTTGAGAACAGTGGTGGGGAAGCTGTCCGGCCCGCAAAGCCACCGACACAGGTACCCGTAAAGACGGCTGGGAAAGCCTCCGCGCCACTCCGCTCTGCGTCAAAGGGTGTGACGCACGAAAAGCACGAGGACCTTGTGCCTCGAAGGGCTGCGCAGCGTCCACAGCAAGGGGCGCTGGCTTCCCACCATAGCAACAGCAATCGCGCGGCTGGTGGTGACGAACGGGGCCGGGAGGAGCCTGGCACATCCCCGACGGCGCTTAAGAAGCGGAAGGCTAAGGAGAAGAAGAAGAAACACCGGAAGCAGGAGCAGATGGCGCGGCGACTCAACGCGTACAGTGAAAAGTACCGCAACCCCGCCGACAGCGGTGGCGCGCCGCGGAACACGTACGCTGCCTATTACGGCCGCGCGGCCAAGGCCTCTGCGGCGGCAGCTGCTGAGAAAGAAGCCGCTGCCTTTCTGGCGAACCCGGTCGCGGTCCGCAAGCACCTCATTGCCTCGCGGGAGGATGTACAGCATAGCGTGTCGGAGACGGTCGTATCCGTTCAGTCAATGGTGAAGAAGATCTCCCCCGAGCTGGCCGCGGATGTCGTCCCACGTTCCCTGAAGAACTCCCACGCGTACGGCAACCTAAGCTACTGCGGGGACAAGGAAGACGTCGACCCCCTAGAGGCGAAGCGCAAGGAGCGCGAGGCACGGCGACAGGCCCTCCTCCAGCGACAGCAAGAGCTGCGCGACACTATTCGGTCGGACATTGCCCACCGCAACTTTTACCCCGGCGACGACGAGGCACAGCGGCAACAGCAGCAGCACGAGCACCCGCCGTTGTCCTCACCGGCGCCGGCACAGGATTCGGGTCGATTGCTGCCCCCGCACACGCAAAGCCGGGAGGCGCACAGCAATGTACGTGTGTTGTCGCTAGGCGACTCCGAGAACCGCCCCGTGACCAACGCGATAACGAGGAGCGACGCGACCTCGGAGTATCTACAGAGGTATGGCGAGCTGTCAGCGGTTCCCACCCCAGCTGCCGCGGAAGCGCAGAAACCAATTTACGTGTCCCCTTCCGCGCGGACAGACGGCAGCCGCTCAGGGGAGGGCCTTCGGGCGCTGCGGGAACGCCATGCTGAACTGACGGCTGCCATCGCCGCTGCGGGACCGCGCGGTCCGGCACCCAATGCCTCGCCGTACGGGATTTCTTCTGGACGGCCGTCGGCACCGGCCGCCTCACGGGCCCCGTCCTCCTCCTCGCGGAGACACGGCCGGTCGAAAAGAGGGCAATCGTCGAAGCGGCACGAGAAGCCCTCTAGCATGGACAAGCTGCTTGCGTACCTGCGACAGCAGGGGCAAGACCAAGACAGTGACATACCAGTACCACGGGTGTGATGCTTGAATAGGCTGGTTTTATTCCTTTTAAATTACTTGCACAAACCCTATGTCATTTTTTTCTTTTACACTCACTCTCACGTCAGCTTTTTGATCCCTCTCTATAGCAAACGCAGAGATTGGAAGAGGAGAGAAAAAAAAGTCAGGCGGGAACTATTACTATCTATACACAGGCATTGCTGCCCTCGCGCAAAACATGTACACTTTGAAATACACATATAGAGAAGACTAACTGTGAAGACGATTCCAACTCTTCCGAGGAAATCAGTAGCTGCACCGGCCCGCTAACCCAGGAACTGCTGTTGAACATACAGGTTCAAGACACACATCAGTTTTATCATATAACCGTCTCTACACGACCTTCATGAACATTGTTCCCATCACGTATTACTTCTGGCACGCGAATGGATAAGCGCAAAAATACCCATGCCGCCGTTGTTTTGTTTTTGCTTTCGTTTTTCTTGGCTACTGCGTTACAGTGCACGGAATGGAGCTCCCGGACATTGTAAACGGTATGTGCACCCCATATATGTTTGTAGACCTCAAAATGTCATCCTCTCCTTTCTCCCTCCGTTTCCCTTCCTCCCTTCGCGACGTCCTCCTATCTCCACACACACACGCACACACGTAATACGCACATAGTTCTTCGCTATATACACATCTCACAAGCGTGTCAACACCTAACACCCCCTTTACCGTACACTTCCTCCGTTCGCCCACCCTCTCTATCCCTAACCCCCAACACCACCACCCCTCCCATCGTCACCATGGCCAGCTTCGAGGAGAAGTTTGAGGCGTTCGCGTCCTTCGGCACTGCCCCCACGAAGGAGATGGACAACAACCACTTCGCCAAGATGCTGAAGGAGTGCAAGATCATCGGTAAGGTCTTCACCAACACCGACGCCGATCTCCTCTTCAGCAAGATCAAGGCGAAGGGTGCCCGCAAGATCACCTGCGCCGAGTTCCGCACCAAGGGCATCCCGGAGATCGCGGCCAAGCTGAAGAAGTCCCAGGAGGAGGTCGAGGCCATGATCGCCGGCGGCGGTCCGGAGACCCGCGGCACCAAGGCCGACGCTGTCAAGTTCCACGACGACAAGAGCCAGTACACCGGCGTGTACAAGGCGGGTGGTCCGTCCAACGTGGACCGCAACGCCGGTTCCCTCGCCGGCGTCGTTGACCGCCGTGTCGAGACCACCGACAACCGCGGCACCACGAGCAAGCAGGTCTAATTCGACGGCACTCGTACCTTCCTGACACTCCCTCTCCCCTACCTCTCTCTCCTCCTTCTTCCCGCTCAAGGGCACTCATGCACACGTATGTCCGCGCGCCCCCCTTTTCCAAGCCCGTCCACTCTTCGTCGAACCGCCCACTTCCTGCGCCAATGCTCTCAGGATTCGTGTGGCCGTTAGAGGAACGAAAGGACATCTTTAGCACGCCTATACACATAGGGCGTCAAGGATGGAGGAGGCAGGGGGGAGCTGGAGTTGTTTCTTGGTAGAACAAACCATGTATTTTTCTATTTACCTCTGTTCTTCTTCAATGTGATACACTCTTTTTCGGCCTATTCCCGTCTGCTGACGCTGTGCGTGTTGTGTCATTCGTCTTGGGTTCGTTCCCCCTGAGTTGTGTTTTTTGAGGAACGACCCAGCACATGCACAATGAGAAAAAGCACAGCAATCCCCGGAAAGGCAAAAGAAGTCACACACCGTAAACAAAAAAAACAAATGAACAAACATCGCATTGAGGACAGGAGTGTTCTGAGCACTATCCTGCCTCTCATTTTTTTTATCCTTCCATTGTTTTTTTCTCTTTTTCTTTCCACTTTCTTCCTTCTTTTCTTCTTTATTTACGAACGGGCAGAAAGCGCCGAAGTATGGAAGGCCAAAAAAAACTCCAAAATCCATGGACACACCAATGGAATGAAAAGAACGAAAGAAAGTCATTTCTGTATCCTTTTTATTTTTGTACCGCCACGGAAGTGTTTTGTGTTCACCGCGTGCATGAGTGCGTGTCTGTATGTGCGTACAAGAGTGAGACAGATGAAATGCGCATACAGGTACACACACACAAATATACACATGTTTTTTACCCGCCCTCTCTCAGCTTCCCCACAAACCCCCAACTTTGGACTGTCCCCGTGCACGCCTACATGCATATCCGCACTCGCAACACCACCGTTCATACAATTCTGTCCGGCACACCTATTTCATGTACGTGCACAAGGACTGAAAGGAGACGGCATTTTACCCCCAAAATACAAAGAAAAAAGAACCCACACAGACGATGAAAAGTGACTATTTGTGCAGAAGAGGGTTGCACGGCCGCAGTGCTGCTGTACTCCCCGCGGCGAGCCACGGGCACAGAAACAGACACCAGTACCCTCTATGCTTCCCCCTACAAGAACAGAAGAACACTATCCAGGTAGGGGGGGGGGGGGGGAATGGCATATGTCTGTTGGGCCGATTAATGACTGTATATACTATACTGTGGTGACCACCGTGTACATGAAAGCAAAAAGTGTCGTTTGGACTCTTCCAATGATGTCACTATCATGTCCTAGAGCACCAAATGTTTTAATGTTATGGCTGCATGCTTAACCCCCACACTTCCCCCGTCATCGCGTCCACACACGCCTCTCCTCCAACACACACACACACACACACACACAAACGTGAACGTACTCGCAGAGAAGTTTCTAGTGTTGCCCTTTCCGCCTCTTCAGCTTCTACCACACACATCCATAGCTGCCACTGTTCGCAATCGCAGCAATTAGTCCATCAACCACACTACCCGCCTTCCTCAGCACCACCCGAACACACACACGCACACACTCTAGTACGCCGGGAGAATTTATTTAACAAAATTGCATAGATCATTTCTTAAAACGACAGAAGCGATCCCGATAGTGGAGGTACTGAAGGACTGCAAGGATTCATTGCAGAACGGTGCGAGTGTCGCAAATACAGGTACTGTGAGTTGTTGTTTTTTCGTTTCTCTCTGCGTCTGACTTTGTTTTCGCACCTGTCATACATTCTACATACCTTTATACATCTATATACGCAACTCTTCAAGAAAACAAAGCGGTAGAGAAACAGAAGAAATATAATACACTGTCTCGGCAAGTAGGAACACGAACATACTCAATCGAAGAACAAGGAGCAAATACTACCCAACATCCAATTTGAATTTCATTGATTTCAATCCCTGGTACTTCCCTTCCTATATTTCCACTCGTTCTTCCTTGTTTTTTCTTTCTTTCTCATCTCGGTTATCCTCCTCATTTCCCCACGCACCTTTTTTGTTTGATTTCCTCACCTTCTCGCTTCTTTACATTTTATCGTTTATCTTCTATTACGACCATTTCTATCTTTGTACCTTTTTTGTTCCCTCTTTTTCACGTCGGAACTCGTGCCCTACGTAAACCGCAAACAGCCCCGCTCCCCCCGCTACCTTTCGTGTGCTCGCTCGCGTGTACAGTGCCATAGCCGCTGTTGCTGTCCTAATCTTTGAGCAACCAGCACAGAACCCAAAAGGACGCAATATATTTACTTTTTTGTCTCTTCCTGTGTCATTGAGAACACCTTCCAATCATAACAGCAACAAAAAACATAAAACACACATACGCTTTCACGCGACAATATTTCGGTCGGAACGCGCACAACTACACAGTTCGCACCTCACCGCAATGCCACGTAGCTCCAGCGGTCTCGACGGCAGTGACCACGCGATGGAGACTGCCTCGCCGACGTACCTTGACGAAGACGGCGAGTACAGCAACGTGGCTGTTGGGGCCGCGAGCCCGATGCGCGAGACGCAGTCGCCCTTCGACTCGGGAATCGCCGTCACGACGGCGGAGAGCGCCGCGACGGCCGTTCCGGACGGGACGCCATCGCCACTTCCGGGCGTCAGTCTCACAGCCCCGCAGCCGTCTTCGGACCACGAGAGCGGCTCCGCCGTCAGCCCCATCGGCGCTACAGCCGGCAGCCGCATGCTGGCCGGCTCCGCGTACATGACGGCCCCGCCGCTGGCGACGCAGGCGCAGACGCACACGCTCGCACTCAACAAGCACAATCTCGCCACGTTTGAGGACTCGGTCCGTCGCGGCGCAGTGCCGCTGCGGGCGGATGTAATCGACACCCGCAGCTTTCTCAAGCCGAACGAGCGGCACCTGATGGCCGCAGCCGCCGCGACCCGCCGCACCGGCGGCGCCGCAACTCCACTCACCGTGACCACCGGTGGGATGCACCCCGGGTTCGGCAGCGGCTACCTTGACGCGTCCGTTAGCGTCGTCACGAACTGCCCCCCGCGGAGCACCAACGGCGGCTCCTTCGCCCACAGCGCGAGTGAGCTTGATATTGACGGCGGGCAGTCCCCGCTGGGGGCGCAGCTCGGCCCCGGCCTTGAGGACGGCCTCATGCGCGCAGACGGCACGACCACCGCCACCAACAGCGCGCACCGCGGCGACGGCAACCGCGAGGACTCCTCCGCCTTTGGCGAGCCCTTCTCCGGGGACAGCCTCGACGTGAACGCTGGCAGCCCCCTTAACATGAACCCCGACGCGCTCAGCAAGGAGAACCTGCAGCGGCACCTCAAGAAGCTCACCAGCGGCAGCCCGGTGCCTCTGACGGGGGAGAACATTGGCCCCGCTCTGGTGACTCGCCTCCCGACACCCGCCGGGTCCGGTGCGCGGCACTACCGCAACCCAAACAACGGCTTCCGCCGCATGGCAGACAACGACGACGGCGCCGATCGCACGAGCAACGGCACCGACGACCCCAGCAGCCTCAACATGAACAACGCCAGCACGGCGGCGCAGCGGGACCCGGCTAGCACCGTCATGGAGCCGAGCGAGGCCTCCCCGTCGGAGATGGCCTCCTCCGTTGTCGATGCCAACACGCTGCGCGACCGGCTCCTCTCCGTCGTCCACGCGGACGGCAATATGGATGACCTGTGGAGCACGGCGAGCACGCGGGCGCGGAGCACCAGCAGCACGATCAACTGGGGAAGCCGCGGGGCGCTGCAGAGCCTCAGCAAGCAGAACCTGCAGCAGCTGCGGCGGCAGTTGGAGTCGGGCGAGACGCCGCTGCGGCCGGAGGTGCTGGCGGGGCTGAGCGACGTGGCGAAGGCAATGAACAGCCGCTCGGAGGTGTCGCCGTCGATGGTGGTGGAGGTGCCGGTGGACGAGGAGGAGGCCGACGCCGCCGCCGCCGCCGTCCAGCGCAGCCACGGCGATAACCTGCTCGATGGCAGCGACACCGCCAACGCCGAGGGCAACAACCGCGGCGGCGGTAGTGGCGGCAGTGGCGGCAGTGGCGGCGGTACGGCCCGCCGTGGGCTGCAGCCGCTGCGTCGCCCGCGCGACGATGCAGCGCAGAGCAGCGTCAGCGGCCCCCTCAGCCCGCAGGATGTCCGGCGCTCCCCGCCCCACAGCCACGACAATGGTCTCGGGGACGACGACGACGACGACGACGACGATGGCCATCACGGCAGCCAGGACGGCAGCCTCCGCTCCAAGTCCCCGGCGAACCGCACCGACAACGCGCCCAGCGAGGCCGGTGCCATGTCCTTCCACAGCACCTTCGTCGAGGCCCCGTGCCGCAGCGGACCGCGGGCGGTGGGGTGGCAGCGCGGTACCAACAACAGCCTTGAAAACGCCGGCCGCGGGGCTCGTGGTTTCGGCTCCAGCAACGCGGACGGTGCCGGGAATCGCAGTGGTGGCCGTGGCAGCACCAGCGCAGCGAACCTCAGCGCTGGCGGCCTGTCGATGCACAACGGCGAGGAGCTCTTCGGCGTCGACGCGGCCATCGACGAGGGTGTGCGCGGGGGCAAGTCGTCGGACGACGCGCTCACCGGCGACGACGACGAACCGCACAATGACGAGAGCGTTTTGATGACCGAGGACGGCCCCGAGACCCGGGACGACGACATCCGCTACCTCAAGCGCACCCTCGCGGACCTCAACCGCGCCCTCAGGGCTACGCGCGCCGACCAGCGCGCCATGTCCCGGCAACTGCAAGCGCTGACGGAGAACCTCAGCGCCCGCCGCACGAGCGATAACAGCCTCCCTGACGCCCTGGCCTGCTTCGCCGAGCGGCCGACGACGGATGCGCCACCGGTAACTGCGATTGGTCCCGAGTCTGAGGGCGTGCTGGTCGCGCTGCAGTCGGGACTCGAGGAGCTTCGTTTCTACATGTGCGAGATGCAGCGCTCGCAGATGCGCCTCGTGCAACAGATGGAGCAGATGCAGGCCAAGGACAGCAGCGCCGCATCGGGTGGCAGTAGCGGGGCCACTGCTGCTGCTGCTGCTGCTGCCGCTTCCGCCGCGGCTGCTGCTGCTGCTGCGACATCGTCTCAGTCGTCGTCGGGAGGCGGTAACATTCGCGTGGCCGTCTCCATCGCGACAGCGCTCCTTGTCTGCCGCAAGGAACCGTCTCTGACGGACACCCCAGAGAGCGGCCCGGCTGGCTCCTCCGTCTCCACCTCCTCCCGCGGCTCGTCCTCGGTCAGCTTCCTAGTCCCCATCGCCCCGACCGCGACGGTCCACGACTGCCGCGTGGAGTTCTTCCGTCGTCTGCGCGAGCACAGCCCCAGCAGCGTCAACCGCGGGCTAGACGCTGATGCGACGTACATGGAGATGGACGGGCACGCGCTGTTCGACACGCTCATCCTTGGGGCTGACCTGGGGTTCACCAGCGTCAACACGCAGGGATGCTGCCTCACTGTGAAAAGAAAGTAGTCAGAGGGAGGGTAGGGTGAAGAACGACCCAACTACCCAACATCGTGTCCCTCACTTTGTATTTCTATTAAAGACAAGTTGAGGACAAGAGAGATCTCACTCTTTGCAATGTTCGGCATGGAGAGACCGTTCACGTCCTTCACTTTCCCATATTGTTGATATTGTTGAAATTTTCTTGATTATCCTACATCTACATATATCTTTCGATACGGATCCAGTTGCACAAACCATCGGTATTTCAATATATGTGGCTCTTTTCTATGGGTGATCCCTCCCCCCCCCCCCCCCCCCGCTCGTGAATAAAGTGCGGTCATGCAGCAGGGCGTGATTTCTTCTATACATTATTGCTCACGAACGTCCGCCTTGCTGTGCAACCGCAGCGACTTTCCATTTCGTTTTACGAACCTTTTTTCTTTTCCATTTTTCGCCCAAACGCTTTTTTATATCTTTATTCGCTTTCGTTACTATTGTTGCCGCTGGTTCCTGTGCTCATTTTTGATTTCTGTTCCTCTTTATGTTCGATGCGCTTGAAAGGGAGTACAGAGGAGATTGAACGGCCACTCTGACGGCTACTTTTTGGAGGGATCTCAAGAGGAAAAAGCCCATACTCCTGTCGTTGTCGGCTCTTCTCCCTTCTCTCGTATATTCATGCGTGGATGAACTGCATGTCTCTTTCATTGTATTGTACCTTCCCCTTTTTGTGTATCTTTCTCTTTTCGTTTCGCTTTCCACTCTCATGACCATTGGTCTTTTGTTGCTGTTCACTTTTTTCTTTTCTCTCTCTCCCCCCTTTCTCCTCCTCTCTATCCACCCCCCACTCCTTTGTCTTTCTCCGAAAGAAGCTCTTATTGTGGTGTTCAGCAAAGAAACTTATCGGCCAGAGGCCACAAGCAGTCACTCCCATGAACTCTACCCCCTCTCCCCTCCCTCTCCGTTCTCCCTCTTCAGTCGATCCTCCTCTCTATTTACCATCTCCGTATTGTTGAGAGACAGGCAGTCG
Source organism: Herpetomonas muscarum (assembly GCA_000482205.1). Taxonomy (NCBI): domain Eukaryota; phylum Euglenozoa; class Kinetoplastea; order Trypanosomatida; family Trypanosomatidae; genus Herpetomonas; species Herpetomonas muscarum. The sequence continues at coordinate 15,541 of AUXJ01006224.1, forward strand.
TTCCGTCACACACCCTCTTCCTCAGTACCTCGCTCTCAAAAGCAAACAACTATAAACCTATATAACAAGTGTCGCTGGTAGCGCATGGATTATTGATTGGTCGCTATACACCGTGTCGATAAGCGGGCAACTTAACGTTCGACTTCACTTATATCTGTTGGAAATATAAAGTACCGACACCGATTGTCAGACCCATCGCATACGACCAGGATACCTCACGACCTCCTGCGCCTCGTGTTATGTGCGCGTTCACACAGCGGCTATGACCTCCGCCTACCACGACTCCCCTGCCACACATGCACAATGCCCCAAGTTAACACTTTACTTGCTACTCCACCTGTCTCGCTGTGTTCCACACACACGATACTCATTTAGTTTTCCAAGCTCTAAAATCCCTTTTTTACCGTGAACGATATACTCTCTACCGAAAGTCCGCAACACTACCTTCATCGGCTTAGCTGTTCATTCTTCCACACCCGACTTCTGTACCTCTATTTCACGCAACAGCCCCCCGTGTTCTCCCACCGTGGTGGAATCTAGCGGCGTTCATATTGCTAGTACAACTTGCTTCCTGCTTTATCACGTATTTTTCTCCTTTCACTCTCCTTCAGCTTCTTTTTCATATTTGCTTTTCATCTTACGAACGGGAATCACCAGTCCCAATTAGTCGATTGGTTACCTTTTGACTCTCACCCACACATATATATATCTATCTACCATCTATATATCTATCTATATATATCTATCTAGTTCACCTTTTCCTTGGAAGGTGTCTTTGATACTCCTTGTGTCCTACCACCCTTTTTTTTCATTATACCGATACGTTTATTCATCGCGTTTTTCATTTGATTGCTTCACATATAAATATATATATAAGGATATCACTGATACCTTTTTCCTTTCATTCCACTGTGATTCTACACGACATATTCGTAACGGTTCGCTTCTCTCTCGCAAATTTTTGTTCCCCTTGTTGTTTTCTGCAATTCTGTCCCCGTCTCCGTAGAAAGACGCCGTCGTAATTGCCAAAACATAACACCTCCGTCTTGCGCAACATCAACACACATTTTTCTCTGTGCCCGGTCCTTTTTCCTGTTCTGAGAAGCGTACATACTACTACAGCGCAAAAACCCTCACCTTCACAGAAGCGGCTGACCTCGTCCT
>AUXJ01006227.1:0-20048 GCA_000482205.1 Herpetomonas muscarum
ACGACGCGGCCAAAGAGGAGGGCGGTGCTGGAGAAGGAGCGGCCAAGCGACCTGAACCGCAGCGCAGTTGGCGCTGTGAAGAGACGGGATGAGAGACGCCGCATGGTTGACCGGACACGTTCACGCAGAGGGCGCTGCAGTTTGGGATCGAAACGCTGGCGGCAGTGGAGTCGAAATCAGCCAGCGGGAGAGAAAGAAGTGGGTGACGATGGACGTGCACAGCTGCTGCCCTGTTCGTCAGACGACCACGGGCAGACAGATACGTTGGAACGGGTAAAAAAAAAGATTAGCCTCAATAGTAATATGGCGAGGAGGTTGGGGGTATGCACCTCGGTTGCAGCTGGCGGAAAACAAAGAGATGGACGGGAGAAGAGATTGCTTACACACAAACACGTTAGCAGTTAGGAAGGAAGAAAGAAGGGGAGCGAAGAAAAAGGAACCTTCGGTCGCTAGGGAAAAGGGGGTAAATTGGCTTTACGAAGTGAGTGCGCTAGGGGAAAACGAAACAGAAGAAGAAGGCTATCAGCTGTCTCTAGTTGTCAGCGTACCTGCCTCCCTCAATGGTGACACGAGAGAACGAGAACTGTGGAACGGGGAGACGAAAATGAAAAAAGGGAACACAACAATATGCTTCACTACAAGTGCCGGAGAGAAAGTATGGCAACGGTGGCGTGTATTTGATGGGACAATAACGGACTACTTATATACATAAAATCGAAGTGATGGGTGTGGGGAGTGGATGGGAAAAGTCACGGTAGGAAATACAGATAAAGCAACAGGGAATATTTGTGGAAGGTTAGTGTGCATAAGCAGTGAGGCGGTAGGAGAAGGGGTAACAATTACGTTCCAGCAATCCTCACCCAGTGAAAATGATGGCCACACCCGCTCTAAAAGGACCCACGTACAAAACACACCTGGTGTGATGGCAAGAGTATCTGCATTTCGTGCAGAAGCACGCGAACGCAACGCCTCTAAGTACCAGTACCACGCTGGATATCATCCCTTCACCAACATCCGTAAAGGTGAATGCAGATGGCGCTTAGCGTATGGTTGTGGAGCTCTTGTGTATATGCATTGTTTTTTTTGTATATATAATGATCTATCGGTGTGGTATGCCAGGCCTCAAACGCCGAGGGATAACACGCTGTCATAGGGGTGCGAGGGGTGCGTCTAAGTGTGTGTATATCTATACAAAGTTCGACAGCTATATTGACGTACAGCTGCGTGTATGGTTGTATGTGTGCATGTATATTGAAAAGTAAAAACCGATGCGACAGCGGAGGTGTCACATAGTCTAGTGCGCCAAAGCGCGTTTACGTGCACCGAAGGCGTATACCCGCACCGTCCTCCCTCACAGGTACGCCGCTCTGGCGCGGTTGCGAAGGCGGATAAGTGCGATCTTCAGCTGCTCGGCTGTCATCGTGGGGTACGTCGCAGTGCTGGCAGAGCTGGCCGACGTGGCCTCGCTCTCGTTAAAAGAGCCGTGGCTTGTGCTGGGCGGTGAAGAGGTCGACTGTGACGACGTACCCGCTGCTGCGGCACTTGTGGCTGGGGGCACCGCAGCGTAGCTGTGTGCCGATATGTCAGACAGGACAGCTGTCTCATTCTGAGGCACCGGCCCCACCGCTGTCTGTGACGCAGCGACGCTCTCGTCCGCAGCCGGGGAGGCTGTCACCGTCGCGGACTGAGGCACTCGCTGACGATCGGTGCTGCTGTTGTTGCCATCTGCTGGGGGCAGCTGGGGATTGAGGCCCTCCTCGTTAACAGGTTCGATGTCGGACGGCTCGTCCTCTGCGCATCTCTCCTCTTGGGTAGTACTGCGCCCAGTCTCCTCTGCTCTGCTAGACGCGGTCGCGGCCACCGCCTCCTCCGACGCAGCTGCCTCGTCCCCCCGCCCCTCTCCATCACCAGTAAGACCAGCCACGACAGGGATTGGCTGCGTCTCGAAGCGACACGGCAGCACCGCGGCGGTCGGAACATCTGCGGCGTAGTCGCCTGCGCCGTCATCACCGTCCCACTCGACAGCGGCCGACTGGGGCGGCAGAAGATCCGCGAGGGTGGCCGGGCGCAGCAGGTCGTCCAGCGTCCGCGGCGCGCAGTCCGGCATCGCGACGCGCTCCTGCAGCAGCACTGGTGGGCCGTGTACAAAGACGCGCTCGAACTCGCCCGCCGCCTCCCGCACTGCGTCCAGCACCCGCTGACAGCGCGTCAGCGGGTGGGCCGCAGCAGCAGCTCCCCCGACCCTCCCCGTCGCTGTCCCAGCGCCGCCGTCGTCGCTGGACGCGGGCTCCGTCTCGGGGGACGGCGGGGGTGGCGGCCCGCGGTACTCCGCGGCAATCACCCGCAGCCGCTCCCGCCGCTCTCGTTCCTCGCGCTCGCGCTGCTCCGCCTGCTGCCGCTGCTGCCGCAGTGCCTCCGTCGCGCGCTGGGCCGCCTCCTCATGCTGCCGCCGCGTCAGCTCCGCCCGCTCCTCTGCGGTCGCCTGCGTGCGCTGCTGCACGGCGGCGGCGGCGGCCTCGGCGCGGTAGTCGAACCGCGCCGCAGCCTCTGGGACGTCAACCAGCCGAGGAGAGACGCTGCCTGCGACGGGTGGGCAGTGGGCCGCCCCACCGCGTCCACGCGCGCGTAGTAGTCGGCGCTCCTCCGGCGGCAGGGGCGGCGCCAGCTCGGCCTGCACGTCCCCGTACGTCTTTGGAGGCGGTGCGGCAGCGACGCGGGCGGCCCGCTCATTCTCCACCGCCCTCACCGCCCGCCGCCGCTCCGTCATGGCGCCGCGGTTGCCCGCCTCCATCCTCCGCGCCGCCAGCGCAAGGCGGTGGCGAGCGGCGTCAACGCAGCCCTGTGCGGCCCACGCGGCAGCCCCGTCTTGCGCCTCCTGCTGCACCGCCTCGACGAGCACCGCCGCCTGCTGCATCCCGCGGCCCATCTTTTTCTCGCCGTCGTCCACCGCCTGTGTGAGGGCGAAGTGTGCCGCCTGCCTCTCGTCCCTCCATTGCGCCTCGAGGTCTGCCCGCACAGCCGCCCGCTGCCGCCGCTTCTGCGCCTCGTAATCCCGCGCATTGCGAACAGAGAGCTCAGCCGCTACCCGCCGCGCCGCCAGCAGTCGCTCGTGCCGCGCGGCCTCCTCCTGCTGCTCCCTCGCGTACCGGAAGGAAACCATCGCCGCAGCGCCCGCTGCCACTGCCAAGTCCCGTAGACACTGTCACTAGAATGTGGTGGGGCACCGCAATGGTGGTGAGTCTAACAGATGCCTGCAATAACGTTGAGTGTATCTATCGCTGGTCTATGCCCGAGCTCTAGTGCGTGTTTCTAAGGTCGCCACTACCAATAAAAGAGAGGTTAGGAAATAGGACATGGGGGAAGGAGGGAGGGAGGGAGGGGGGGAGGGGGGGGGGTCATTTCTGTTCGTATGCGTACCTATGCCCACATACTATTGCACCGCCAGATGATCTGACCCACGACAAGGCATATTATCGCGCCTATTGTGAACTGGAACATTATTTTACGTGTGTCCACCACAAATACTATATAAAAAAGACTGTGTGTGTGTTTTTTGTTGTTGTTTTGTTTACAGTTGAGGCTCTCGACTATCTCGCCTACGCGGGCATCTATGCGCACCTGCATCTATAGATATGTGTTTGATGTATATAGTGGTGTAAGTGTATGTATGTGTGGTGCTGCGTCTATGGTGAGCGAATAGCTGGGCTGCGCGCGGCGCTACTGTACAAGTCACACCACCTGCGGTGGGGACTGAGGGGCAGGACTATCGGAGGACGACGACAGCGATGGCTCCTCGCTGGATCTGGACGGGGACAGGGAGGGGCTGGACGACAGCCCCGCGCCGGCGCACGACGAGGTTGAGCGGCGCTGCACCTTCGCGATGGCGTGTCGCATGCGGGTGACGGCGGTCTGCACGGCGCTGTCGAACGTCCCCACGGCTGCGTCAACGGCGCGCAGCTCCGCCTCGCGCCGCGCCTCATCGACTTCACCACGCTCCAATGCGGCGGCGATGCTACCGCGCTCCTGCAGCGCCGCCTCTAAGTGGCCGACGTACTGCCTTAGGCGTTGCTCCAGTTCACGGGACTGTTGCAGGCGGCGGGCCGCCGCTGCCGACTCCTCCGCTCGTGCGGCCCGCTCCGCCCGCACTGTCGACTTCGCCGCGGCGAGCTTTTGTTCCAGCACTGCGCTTTCCGCGCGCCCCATCGCCGCCGTCTCAGCCGCAAGGAGCCGCTCGCGCTGGTGGGCAATCGCGGTCTCCTTCTCGTGGAGCTCCCGCTTTGCGGCTGACAGTGCCTTTTCCGCGTCAACGAGAATGGCCTCCACCTCCTGGTGCTTCTGGCGCGCCTGCAAGAGTTCTCTGTGCTTCTCCACAAGCGCAGCCTCCAGGGCGCGGATCACCTCCGCATCCACTGCGACAACCTTCTCGCACTGACGCTGCACGCGCGCCAAGGCGGCTGAAACAGCGGCGTGCGGGCCACTCTGTTGCTCCTGTGCAGCGCTCAGGAGAGCTGCCACGTTGTGCTGCACTCTCTCCACGCTCCGAAGCGCCGAAGTAACAGACACAAGCGCAGCGTCGCGCGCGCAGACCTCGTCCACGTCGTACCTGACGTCGTGCCGCTCAGGGGCAGCACGCCCCATCGCCTCCGTGGTGCCCCTCACCGCGTTCTCACGCTCCACCGACAGTTGCCTCTGCTGCAGTGCAAGGTACTTCTCCAGCAGCGTGCGGTGGGCCTCGTCGCGCTGAGACTTCTCTCTCTCAGCATCGCTCAGGATGCCTTCTAACGTCGCGATACTGCTGGCCATTGTCTGCCGACTAGTCTCCGCCGCCTCTACCGCGGCTGTCTTCCGCTGCAGCTCTTCGAACAGCCGCGCGTTCGCGTCCACTAGTTCGGCCTCCCGTGCCTGGTCCTCCCGCTTTAAACGGGCAAGCGCATCCTGCGCCCGGCTCAATCGCTGGGCCAACATGACATTCGTCTCTTTCAGCGAGGCGCGCTCGCGGCGCAGCTCCGCTGCCTCGAGCTCTGCTGACACCATCAGCTCCTCGTCCACATTAGCAGAGGCATCCATGGCGTACTAGAGCACCCCCAATGAGTGTCTCGAAGGGGCGGGACAGCCGAATACAGTTCGACAACAGTACTGTCTTTATGATGGAAAAAGGCGTGGAGATGTGGGGGGAGTAGTGGGGGGATGGGACAACGAGGGGGCGGGTCATTTTTTTAGTCAGTCTGGTAGCGCAGGATGCTGTCGCATCGGCTGGTCCAACATTCAGGGAAATTGAGATAAATCGATGCAAACGGTCATGCGCAGTCGTCAGGGTCGTGTGAAATCGAAGCGCTGTGTGCATTGAATTGCTTTGAAACTTTTGATCTTTCTTTCTGTTTGAGTCACGCCAATGTCTGATAAGTCGATATTGAAGACGACAAGGTTGAAGGCTGTAATTTACCGGCGATGGTGGTATGTTCCATATTTTCGTTTTATCCAGTACTGCTGCCATCAATAGAACGACATCCTCACCCACATGCGTGGGTGAGGATGTGATCGGGCATGTTGCACGTGTAAACAGCAAATAAGGTCAACTGGACATCCACAGTAGCGCGGAAGGCGTGAGTGCTAGCATGAAAACTCAGCGGGATCCTACATGTTACTCGCACCACTGCCGTTGCTGCTTTGGTGGGTCTGCAGGAACTGCCGTGCCATCTCCGGAGCCAAAGCAGACACGGCCTGGAAAATATGCGCCTTCTCTGGTGGGCACTTAGCGACCAGCTCTTCCATCGACACCCATTCCACGTGGGAGAACTCCTGCGGCGCCTTTTGCTCCTTTGGCGGGACAACGTTCATCTTCTCAATCGTAGCCGACGGCGTGTAGAAGAGCAGAACGCGCTGGGCTTGGCCACAATATCCGTAGCCACGCAAGTTTGCGTTTGGCCGCAGCTCATACGTGAAGTTCTTCGGGTCGTTGTCCGGTGGCGGGATCTCCTGCACGAACGTAACATCCCCAGCGTCTAGTCCAATCTCCTCATTGATCTCCCGTTCCGCTGCGGCGACAATGTTGTCCTCGTCAGACTCCTCAATGCCACCTTGAACGCACTGGTGGTACGGGCGACCAAGCCTCACACAGCCGAGGAACTGCACGGACTCGTTGAAAATAAAACAGCACACGTTCCTGCGGTACATGCGCTCTGAAAGTGTAAGAGGGAAAGCTAAGCAAATGTTGAGAGTGTGTGTGTAGGGGAAAGGGGGGGGGGGAAGAGAGACGGTATGAGTGTATAAGCGTGGGCAGTCTGAACACGGGACAAGGATGTGCCGAACGGCTAATCTATAAAAGTACGCTGTTACTTCAACGCTTTCGTGGCTGGTTGCAACTAATGAATGAATATATCGGTATAACGGTCTGTATTTCGCTTCTTAATGTGTAGTTCCACCGCCATAGAGGGGGTGGTGGTGGTGAGGAGTGGAAATTGGAGTAGTGGTTGCAAAGTTTCCAGAAGCGAAGGGAATTATGCCATCACGGTTCATGTAAAACTGCGCCGCGTAGGGTTGGCACACTCCGTGAATGGTAGCTGCGCACGGTAAAGATAATGCCTAGTCATTAGGGGCAAGGAACGCTCTTTCTCGTTAGCTAATGCAGCGTTGGGATGTGCCACGTTCTTGTCTGTACCTTTCACTTTGTTAAGCGTGGGAAGCATCACCACATTTCAGATCATTTCTGTGATCGCACACGTAAATGCGCGCGCGCGTGGAGCCTCGCGCGAAGGGTGGAGCAGAGCTGAGTGGTCCCCAATTTTGTTTAGAAGCTACCGTCGTTAAATGCACGGTAGTGCCGCCTCTTGTAATTGTACGACTCGATGAAGGAGAGCGCCTGCTCCGCTGTTTGGCCGCTCTTTGACGCCGCGACAGCGATGACGTCACCGAAACGCTGCTGCGCAAACTCACGAGCTGCAGCGGGAGCACTGCTGCTGGGGTCCTCCGGTGCCGGTGTCACCGGCAGCCAGCGACCGTAGGCCTCCTGCGGGTTCTTGCGAGCCCACGGCACGAGTAGCTTCGACTCAGCCAGCTGCTCCACAACAAAGTCCGCGTATGGCTCGCAGTCGGTAAAAGTGACAAACCCCCGCGGGTCCTTTGCGTCAGTGCGCTCGCGGAGGATACGATGCGCCGCGCTAATGAACTCTGCCGTCACGAGCCTACGGTGACTGCCCTTCTCAGCCCAGAAGGGGGCCGGCATCGGTGCGACGACGGTGTCCACCGAGTCCTTCGGGAGGAGCGTCAGCGTCGCAAACATCGCGTCAGACCGCACAAAATACACACGCGGCCCAAAGTCCTTCACCAGTGCCGCCGCGGCGTTCGCGAGTGCCTTGAGTGAGTGATCGACGACGAGGAGGGAGTGTTCCTCGTCGGCAGCGAGCTGCCGACGCAGATACGGAATGCTCTTGCACCCGAACACAACCACGGTGCGCGGCGCTGCCGCACGCCACGGCGCCAGCAGCGCCGCTTCCAACTCCGCTAGGGGACCAGACTCCGCCGCCAGGGCGGACCGCGCGGCCGCACGGTGCTCCCCCGCGGTCGGTGGCAGTGCGGCCAGCTGATAAAAGGGAAACAGGCTGCACGTTGCCTCATCGTACGTGCTCGAGCGCGTGTCGCGGCGACGGCTATTCCGCTGCACCGCCGCCTCGTGGCCGCGGATCAGCGTCCGCAGCGCTTCCCGCTGCTCCGCTTGCGTCGCGCCGCTGAAGGTTTCGAGGCCCACCTTAGCCGGCACCGCCGCCTCGGCAGCAGCAGCGGTGGCCGAAGCTGACGCAGCAGCGGCGCTGAGGAGTATCCTACACTGAAGCATACAATGTCACAATGAGCACTTATTTCACTAGATTACAGCACTGTGGGCACCTTCAAATGTGATTTTTAAAACGTGGATCAAGACACTACCGCAGACAATGGGAAGAATGCGCTGCAGACAGCACCGTAACAACAAGTGGATGCGCGAGCGCATGTTGATAGAAATTTAGCGAGGAGGATGAGGGAGGACGAGTAGAAAGGTGCAATGGGCTATAAAACGACCGGCTGTGTGTATCCAAATCGTTCGTAGAACTATATGCGAATGCTGTGTCTAAAACATGAAAAGAGCCCACATCGATCGCGCTGGAAACGGCAACCCAATGAAACTGAACAGTGACAGTATTCTAGAAGGTAGGCACAACCGTGGGGCAACACACACACACACACACAGGGAGAGCATACTTCGACAAGCAGTACTTTTATTTCGATGGATTTTAGGGAATGTGAATAAAATGGACTTTTAGAAAGTGTGGGATACTCCTACTTCCCACCTTCTGGCCGTACTATACAGCTGCCGAAGCACGGCAGGGGGACCGCGCTCTGCTCACGGGCATAGTGGATCCCTCACCGTAACGCAGCGACTGCGCGCCCACGCCTGCGCCGCGACCGCGTCGGCGGCGGCGAGGATGTCACTCGCCTGTGCCCGTTGCAGGTCAGCACCGCGGCCATACCGCGTGCGGTAGTAGCGACTTGCGCGTTTCCCCTGCAAGAGGGCCTCTGTCGCATCGTCGCACGCCTTGGGGAGCGCCTTTAGCAGCATTGACACTTCGTCCTTCCGCGAGAACTCGCCACGTGGCACTATGGCCCCAGTGACGGTGGAGAAGGACGGCACAACTGGGATGGAGACTGGCTGTCCGTCGAACGGTGTGGGCACGTAGTAGCGCGTCCACCTTGCCAAGGAACGCCGCATCGCTACTATCACTTTTTACTTTCTTACGCCACACCAACCCCGCAGGTAACAGGGGCCTATTGCCGTAAGGATTGCTGGACGCTTCAACACAGGGCGCAGAGTAGTGCTAATGGAGGAGGCAGCGTGAGACGAAAGATGTGGAGTGACGAAGGGACGCGAGGAGGCAAGCATTAGAGAAGTAGGGGGAGAACATATGGAGCGATGCTGCTTCACATTTGAGAGTTGCGGCCAGCCTGGATGGCAACAAGCAATGGGTCCCCTGCCAACCGAAGATCACACACCACTGCGGACGATCCGCATACGGTGATTTGCGGTCCCACAACGTGCCGAGCGGTTAGCAGCATAGTGGGGCGCTAGTTTTGTCAAATGCAGTGAGTGGTCACTCCCCTCCTCACTCAGAGGCCGCAGTAGAGGATCATCCTCCAGCGGTGGGGAGCCGCACTTTACCCCACCATAGCAAGCCCGAGTGTGGGTATGAATGCCCTCAATGGAAGATGCTCTTTGGGTGCATGTGTGTGTGCGGAGGGATGGGGGGTGATGTTCCTTTGTTCTTGGGTGTTTGCACCGTGTTGGTGTTCCGCTGCCATACTCTGTTGTGCAGCCAGATAGTAAACAAAATAAAAAAGACGGCGCGCAGTGAAATGGGTTGTGGTAATATAGGTGGCACTGCGATCGCGGAGAGGGCGACGAGATTGCTGTAGCGAGGCGCAGAAAAGGTGATGGATGTGGTGAACAACCACCCAGGGGAGGTAATGCTTGTCACGAGTCAAACAAGGAGAGCTGCTGTCGTGGTAGGGAGAGGGGAAGGTGGTGGTGGTGTGGGAGAGAGCAAGGACAGGCGGGATTACACAATACGAGCACTCCTCGCCACCTCCCTGACCCACGTGTAGCAGTGGTCGCCTCTCCCAGAAGTTAACGCGAAGGTGAAAGTACAAAGAAAGTGAAGAGAGCCTCTCCTTGCGCGATGTTGGGGTGCTTTGATTGTGGAGCAAAATAAAAACTGGGGAGGCCTCCTCGATTCGCAAAGGTGATAAAGAAGAAAAACAGCGCCCTCGACGTACAAGCACACGGACGCGCGTAGGTTGATGTGTGTGTGTATATAGAAATGTATGTATGTACCGGTCGTTAGCCTTCAGCGATGAAAAGAGAAAGGAAAGAAAAACATCTTAAATATAATATTGAACATTTAGGTATCTTTTCTTTTCTGGACGTTTGGGCGCGAATATGCTCTGTTCATCTGGGGGCTCTGGTGTGTGCGTATTTTATGTGTGTGTGTGGTTTGAGGATCGTACCCACACGTCATGCTCCACGTTTTTTATTATATAAATATGTTGTATGTTTGCTCAAAGAGGGGAAAGAACAACTGATCCTCGCACACAGGCATGGCGGTAGATACCCATGTGGCCTTGCGGCTCATAAACCGTACACTAACGAGAACGTTGATCTAAAAACGAGGATGAAGGAACTGAAACATATCACACAAGAAGGCGCACACAAAATCCCACCCGTTGCGGGGGCAATGAAAGTAAAATTGAAGACAACAAATCAAGTAGATCAAATAAAGTGACACGGTTGGAAAATAACTCGCCTGTTCGTCTTTCCGTCAGAGGATAAAACAATAAAACAAAAAGAAAGGGGACCACAAACTAGCAGAAACGGCATCACATCGCAGTCAACTTGCCTGCGTCCCCGCCACTCACCCTAGCGACAGTTTTTTTTGTGTACTTTACTTGGGTGTTTTTTCCCCCATGTGCAGGTCGCTCCATGTGAAGTGGAAACGCAACACGACAGGACGGGGGGCGGGAGAGGGAGGGAAGGAGGAGAGGGAGGTAACAAACATGCAGGTTAAGCCGAGGGGGGTATGCCAGTAGTATGCTTGCATTACATATATAAATCGTAGAGCTGAAATAGGTTGTCAGGTGGATGGGGGAGGTGTGGGGAAAAAGAAAGGAACTGAGGCGGACGGACGGGATGTGGTGGGAGGGAAAATATAAACAAGAGTGATGAGGCTCCGACCAAGTGTGTGTATCGTATCTTCTCGGAGGGTATTTGCCTCGACAAGCTGTATGTGCTGTCGCAATTACGCACGCCGCTGACCACCCGTCACTCCTCCTCCCGGCAATCGCCGTGGTAAAGGCCTCTCACCGGGCTTTTTTCCCCTCTCCCTAATAAACCTGCTTGACGACTTTCGCTTCTTTGGTCACTCTCGTCAGTCCGGGGCAGACCCTCTTACATGCGCTTCAGGCGGGGGGCGGTGTAGCCAGGGGTCGACTTGGCCAGTGTGCGGGGGGAGATGGGGCCCTTCGGCTCCTTCTGCTCCACAACGCGCTGCGGCTTCTTGATCGCCATGCGCATCTTTCCGTTGCTGACCAGGACGCAGCCGGCGCCGTTTTGGTGGCCGGCGTAGTCGGAAGTGGAGAAGATGGTCACGACACGGGCGTTATCGGAGAGACGGAGGCCGTCGGCCTTCTCTTGGTGAGCGCGGAAGATGTACTGGTAGTTGTAACGCTCGCAGAACATGTCAACGGCGCGGGAGCCGAACGTCTTGATGTCAGGACCGCGAGGGTTAGGGCCGAAGCCGTAGCGGTCGAGCTCCTGGCCTGGCGGCGCTGGGTCGGACCAGAGGAGGTCGTTCACCATCATGCGGTGGGTGATGTTGGTCGGGTCGGCGCACTGCACGACAGGGATGCGAGGGAACGAGGGGTCGGAGAGGATCTCGAGGCGCTTGTCCTCGCCACCCGAATACTGCGGGAGGCCACCGTGAACGCAGAAGATCTTCTTGTCAATATCGGCGATGACCGGGAGGAACTGGAACACCTCGTTCACAGCCACCCACACGTCGACGCCGCGCTCGCGGCCAAACTTGTCGAGGCACTGGTACTTGAAGGAGCTGTAGCCGTAAACGTCCATGTCACCGTTCACCTCAGGGGACTCGTGGTTGCCACGAAGGAGGGTGACCTTGGATGGGTTGATCACCTTCAGGGCAAAGAGGTACATGACACACTCGAGTGAGAAGGCGCCGCGGTCGACGTAGTCGCCGAGGAAGAGCAGGTGCTGCGTTGTGTACTTGAGCATGATGTCGTCGAAGGCAATCACCTTCTCCAAGAAGTACGACATGTCAGCGAAATTGCCGTGGATATCGCCAAAGACGACGATGGGTGACTTGAGGTGAACAAAGAGGGGTTCCTTCGCGACGACCTCGCGGCACATGTTGCAGACGGAAATGACGAGCTTGCCAAACTCGGGGAGGTTGTCGTAGGTGAAGGCGTTGTGCGTGGGGTTGGCTGCACGACGGATCATCTCGAGCAGCCGCGCCGGATCCACGGGCGGCTGTGTCGGGCTGTTCATGTAGTTGCGCATGTCCTGCAGCTGCATCATGGTGCTATGGCTGGCGACGGCCTCGTCAAGGGCGCGTGGGCGGGCCGGTGCCTGGCCGGCACGTGGTGTGTCGGGTTCGGCAACGCCCTTCTGGCCCACCGCGTTCTGAAGCAAGTCTACAATCGTCACCGTCTGCGGCAGGTTGACGTAGTCGTCCTCACACAGAAGCACGTTCTGAGAAAAGACAAACTTCTCCGGCAAGTTGGAGGCCTGATTGTTGTTCTGCTCCTCGCGGCGGCGGTCGTCACGGCGGCGGCCGTGGAACGCGGGTTCCACCAAGATGACCGACTCGAGAATGCGGAGCCGCTCCTCCATCCTGAACACATGCGTGGCGATCGACGTGAGGGATTCGGGCGGAAGGCGCGACATCCACACGTTGAACTCCGACGAGGACAGCTTTGCATTGCTGACGCAGTCATAGTTCGTGTTGTTGCGGCCCGCACGGATCTCATCAGAGGTGAGCAGGTCCAGCTCAACGGACCAGTCCTGCTTCAGCGTCTTGATGCGGCCCACCTTGTACAGGGCCCGACCATCCTGCGAGTCCTCCACACGGCAGCGCACGTAGAAGCCGGAGACGAGGGGGAAGAGGCGGGAGCGAATCTTATGGTGCCAGTCAGAGAGCTTCTCGCGGTTGATCGTGACGGCCTGGATCATGTCTAGCGTGACCGACCCCTCAAAACGGAAAGACGGGCTGGGCTGGCCAGGAGGCAAATCCATCGGCTGCTGCTGAGGGGACGGGGGCACGTGGGGAGGGTCCATCTTGATTGAGCGAAAATGAAATGGTTTTCACTTTCAAGCGGAAAAGCTCAGTCAGTCGGAAAGAGCAAGAAGAAGTGTGGGGGTGGCAAATACGTATTAAGCCGTGGATACAAACGCAAATGTCTGCGCTACCGAAGCACAGGGGTGGAAATAAAAGAAAGACGTTGTAAGGGAACGAAGATGAGAGTGACGAAGGAGAACGCTTGAATACTTACGAGATCCGTCTCCGGCGATAGCAAGGGGTGCTTGGGGGTGGTGGAGAGCAAGGGGGAGCTACCGAAATAGGTATGTTTTATCTAATGTGGCCGTCGCAACGTTCGGAGGAGTGGTAGTAACTCGCTATATAAAGACAAGCAAAATTAGAAAAATTGAGCGACTACTCAGAACAGAAATAGTAGTTGGAAGGAGAGGAAAAGAGAGAGAAACACGACGGAAACAAAAACAATATCTATTCTCCTAGAGTTGTGACGTTTGTGTGCGAGAGGGGGGGGGGAGGAGGTAAGCGCATGCGAAGGGAAGAGGATAATCGAGGAGAGCGAATAAGTGTTGAAATAGGGAATGGGTTTCATGTGTGCGTGAGTGCGACACGCGGCAGTAGATAACATGCCTAAAATTGTTTCAGGCACAGCGGGACAAATCCACCAATATAAATTCAAGCAGGTCCCACATTGAAAAGTTTCACAGTAAATGGTATTTTATAATGGCCCCATCCAGCCCCAAGACATCTTTAGCTGTGTGTGTGTCTGTGCGATGTGTAAATTGTGTTTCACTGCAAGTCGAGACAGATGACCTTTCCGGTATAGTACATGATCCACCACCTCCACGCTGAGTGAGCAAGCGAGTGAGATATAGAAACAGGGAAAAGGGACGGGGATGGGTATTTAACGCAACAGACCATAAAGAAGCATATTAGCCTTTCGTTATGGCGGAAGTTGGGGAGGGAGGAAACAAACGGAATCGGTTACAGTGTATGCAGCTAACCCAAAAAAAACAAAGTATAGTAAATTACATGTGTGGCGCCTTCGATGCACCTTCGCCCACCGTTCTCTCTCTCCTCACATTCACTGCTTGGTGAGCTTGGAGAGAAAATGGGGGAATAAGAGAAGACAGTCGGACGTGGAGAGAAATTGGCTACCACATTCATGCGCTGTAGTAGTCTTTCTTTTTGTATGTCCATTGTTACGCAGCCGCGGATTTCTTCCGCGACTTCTTCTTCTTCTCTGCGGCCTCCTTCTCCTTCTGCGCCTCCTGGTCGGCCTGGATTTGGAGAAACTCGGTCATCTTTCCCACAATATCGCCCTCATCGTCGTCTCCGTCCGGCTGGTTGCCCATTTCCACGTGCACGCCGTCTGACTCACCGACGGCGAGCGTGATCTCGCGGCGGTGGTCCGCCGACTCAACGCAGCCGGAGAGGTTTAGTGACTTGAGCGTCTTTGTCTCACGCACGAGCTTGAGGACAGCTGCGACGCCCTTAGGGCCCAGCGTGTTGCCCTTCCCCACTGCCTGAACCAGCTTAGAGTTGGCGCGCAACGCGTCTGCAATAGCGACCATGCCGACGTCGGTAATCAAGTTGTCGGAAAAGTCGATCCGCTGCAGGTTTGGCAAGTCGGAGGCGATGAGGGCCGCCACCTCCTTGGCCCCCTCGTCACCCAGCATGTTATCGGCGAGGTTCAGCGTGCGAAGGGAGATGTTCTCTGTGTTGAGTGACAGCAGCGTGCGCAGCTCCTGCACGCCCTTAGCACCTAGGGTGTTGGCGCACAGGTTCACATCCAACACGCTGCTGTTGGTGCAGAGAAGCTTGCCGATGGCCGCCGCGCCGCGGTGGCTAATGTCGTTGCGGTAGAGGTTCATGGTAGTCTGGCCCTTGCCACCGTACTGCTCCATCGCCTCACAAAGGTGCGCGACCCCACTGTCACCGAGGCAGTTCGCCGCCAGCACAAACACGCACTGCGGACTCCGCTGGAAGCAGCGGGCGAGACACTTTGTCCCCTGGGGACCAACCCGGTTCCAGCTAAGGTCGACGCGGGTGAGGTCGTGGTGGCAGGCCGCCGCGTTGCTGAAGGCGAGGAGGGTGTCGTCGCCAACTTCGTTGCCCATGAGGATGACTGTCATGAGGGTGCGGTTCCACTGCCCCGGCTGGCCGGAGGGGCTCACGCTGGGGATGAAGGCGCTCGCCAGGGCGATGCCGCCGACGTCGGTGATGCCGTTGTGCGCCAGGTTGAGCCAGTGGATGTGTGTGTTCGGTTTCAGCACGTTCGCGAGAAGCACTGCACCCTCGTCGCCAATGTTGTTGCTACACAGGTCAAGTTTTGTGACGTAGGTGTTTTTGATTAGGGCGTTTCCGATGATTTGCGCGCCGCGCCCATTAATACCCCGTCCAGCAAGTTCTAAAAGGCTATACTGCATGACATTCTTCCATTTCTTACGCGTATAGAAAGACGTGGACGGCTCCCCTTTCGCGCCGGGGGCCGGGATCTTCTCCTTCTTCTTCTTCCGCCCTTCGGGTGCCATCGACGCAACACTCTAGATGCGGATGTAACTATTGTTCTTTGTTTTCAAGGTGCTCTCTTGTGCAGCCGCGAACAAACTTTTTTTTGGGGGGGGTTCTGTGCGTGGATTTCGTTGCTGTGTATTTCCTTTGTAAGTATGCATATATGTACAGCGAGAGGGGAGGGGGTGGGAAAGAGAGAAAAAGGTGTGGAACATGCCCCATTCATTAGATAAAAGTGCATTAATGCCAACAAGAGCAGAAACCCAGACAGAAGGCCCATAAACGAGAGAGTGACCAGGTACAGAAGAGGAGAATGTGAAGTAGGAAAGTTACCTGATACAGCGTTACCGCACTCTCCTCGTCACATAATCACCTCTCCCCTCCTCTGAAGCGTGGAAACGACCAACTGTCGAAACAGTCCATCGGAATAATGACGTCGTCAAGGCGATTTTTTTGTGTGTGTGTTAGGTGTCGCGGTTTGAATCAGCGCCAGGAAACAGAAAAGGTGGTGGTTAGTAATTAATCGCAGAGGGAAATGAGATTATACAGAGCTGCCCAGACAGCAGGGCGGCGGTGGCCTAGCCGCAAACACGCCCACACACCCACGTCCACATCTCCCCGCAGCAAGGAGGGGGGGGGGGCGGTGACGATGAGGCAATCTGGGGATCATTTATCCGGTTAGAACTTCTGGGGCTTTGACGGCTGACGAAGCGCTGCAAGGAACGCCTCCTTGGAAATGACCTGCTTCTTTTCCTGGACCTTGTCGGCGGTGAGGTTGGTGTTCTCCGCCTCGATAGCCGAACTAGCCTTCCGGGCCTGGGCGAGGGAGTTGAACAGCTGTACGACACCCATTGTCGCAACAGTGCGCAGGCGATACTCGTAGTCGTGGCGGTTCTGGTGAGGAAGAAGCCGGTTGTGGCACTGGTTCTTGACGGCCTGGTGCAGAATGCGGAGGCCCACAGCTTCAGAGGCGGAACGGACCGGACCAACGTCCTCCTCAGGGACAACCTTCTCCTTACGCTTACCGACAATCTCAATCGCTGCCTTACCAACGGGCTTCTTTGTCGCCCGCTTCGACTCGTCCGGCCTAGCCGCCTTGATCACAGCGGCCCCACCAGTCAGCTCCGCGATGCGGCTGTGGAGAGCGTCCTCCTTCATCTTCGGCGCACGCTTGACTAGAGACGTGACCTTCTTGCCCTTCGCCTTAAGGGCCGCCTTGTTCTTCTTGGGCTTGGACAGCTTGCCCACATCACCCCGAAACTTACCAGCCATTTTGAGCGACGGCACAAGGCAACAGCGCGCACGTATTTGTGCTTGTTTTGTGGTTGTGTGTGCGTGTGTGTGTGTGTGTGCGTGTGTGTGTGCGTGTGTGTGTGAATGAGTGAGCACCTTCAAAAGGTGTGCAACCAACGACCGCTTCCTTTAAAGAACCCTTTTCACTACAGGATTGTTTCTCTTGATACTTCTAGTTACATGGGGGGGGGGGGTCAATCGTTCGGAAGAGAGCGATCGAAACAAAAAAGCGAGCAGAAGGGGGATTCGTCATGAGAAGAAAAATAATACTTACACCAAAAGCTACAGCGCTGCGGGGTTGCATGGGTGTACGCTACCAAGGCATGCTTGGGCGTTCAGTCTTGCTACTCTCACGAGTACCAGTCCAAAGTACAAGTGGAAACCCCTTAAAGGGACGTTGATGCCCCAGGAAAATCGATCGCTGGCCGTCAGAGAGCTACTGCAACAGTGCTCCCAGTACACCCCACAATATTGTACTGGTACCTTCCGGAAAGAAGGCACCACCAACAGTATTCTAATCGCAGTCAACTTCAAGCAGGTGCTCATGAATATGAGTAACATGAGATGCATACAAGTGTTAGTGGAAAAGGAAATTAAAAACTCTTAAATGAAGAACGTAAAAGAAAACACAGAAAGAGGCAAATTACATTTGCCTCTTGCATTTATACGAAGTTAGAGCGGGCAGGTTTAGAATTACCGCATAGGGCCGCTGGGGTGGCGGAAAGGGAAAAGTGGAGGGAGACACGGTGCGGGGAGAAGAGAGACGCAAAGGGAGGAAATGGTGGGGGAGGACTACAGGGGAGGAGAGGAGAGGGACTAAAATTGGTTCCTCCGAAAGGCAACGACTGACCAGCAAACGTGCCTAATACGGGCGGAAGCCACCGCGGCCACCACCGCGACCGCCGCCATAGCCGCCGCCCCTGCCGCCACCGTAGCCGCCACCGTAGCCGCCACCGTAGCCACCACCGTAGCCACCACCGCCGCGACCGCCGCCGTAGCCGCCACGACCACCGCCGCCGTAGCCGCCACCGCGACCGCCACCGTAGCCGCGGCCGCCGCCGCCGCCCCGCCCGCCGCGCTGCGCGTTGAGCTCGCGGGCAATGATGGGCGGCAGCGACTCGATTCGGCTAAACTCCATACCGCGGATGTTAGAACCCATCACGCGGTCTGCGTACTGCTCAAGGACGTCAAAGACGCAGCCGGGGTCGTCCTGCAGGAGGGTGATATCGCGGCAACGCATGAAGACGTCGTCGCCGAGGTTGTTGCGCAGGATGCTGCAGTACACAGGCACGGGCAGCGGCCGCTCCGAGAGCATCTGGAGCGTCACGTAGCCCTGCGTGCCGGTGATGAGGCCGCGGCTGGTGATGTTGGTCGTGTAGCCGCTCATCACAGCCAGCGCAGAGGCGAGGATCTCGACCGGGTCGGCATCCTTGAGCAGCTCCGCCGCCTGGTCCATGAAGAGGTCCGTCGCGCGGCGCTCAACGCGGGCGAGGTCCTCCGCGGCATCGCGGGCAACCGCCTTGAGAATCTCCTCGCGCGTGGGCGCGGGCAGGATCTCGAATTTCATCTTGCCGTGACGCTCGATGCGCTCGACGACGTACTCCTCGCGGGGCTGGTACAGCAGCACGCAGACACCCTTGCGGCCGGCGCGGCCGGTACGGCCAGCGCGGTGGATGAAGGCGTCCATATCCGTGGGCGGGGCACACTGAATGACGAGGTCGACCATGGGCAGGTCCAGGCCACGGGCAGCCACATCCGTCGCGATCAGGACGCTGAACTTGTTCTCGCGGAAGCTCTTCATCGTGCTCTCGCGCTGCTCCTGCTGCATGTCACCGTGGAGGCACTGGGAGTCCAGCTTTGTGTTGTTGATGGAAAGGTCGTGGCAGTCCTTCTTGGTGTTCGTGAAAACGAGGGTGCGACCATGGGCACCACTGTACACCTTGATCAGATCCGCCAGCATCGACGAAATCTCGCTGAAGTTGCACTTGCGGCGGAAGAAGCGGATCGTACTCGCCGTGCGCACCGCCTCCTTGCCGACCATATCGATGAACTCCTTGTTCTGGGAGATAAAAGAACACGTGTGGACCCACTCCGGCACCGTGGCGGAGAAGAGCAGAGTCTGGTGGTTGGGCTGGGCAGCGCTCGCGGAGCCGTTCTGCTCGGCCACCTTGGCCAGGAGGAGCTCAATATCGTCCTTGAAGCCAATGTCGAGCATGTGGTCCGCCTCATCCAGGCACACCATCTTGATGCGCTCAAAGTGGAGGGTGCCCTTCTCGAGCAGATCCTTCGCGCGGCCGGGGGTAGCAACGACGACGTCCACACCGCTACGCAGCACGCGCTCCTGGTTGGCGTAGGCCACACCACCGTACAGCGCTGTGACGACGAGGTCGCCAGCGATGCCCTTCATCACGTCCTGGACCTGGATGGCCAGCTCTCGGGTAGGGCAGAAGATGACGGCAGCAGGGCCGCGGCCGCGGGAGAGGTGCCCCTCGAGCTTGTAGAGCTTCTCAATGATGGGGATACCAAAGGCCAGTGTCTTGCCGCTGCCGGTACGCGCCTGCACCAGCACATCCTTGCCAGCGACAATGGCGTCGAAGGTGCGCGCCTGCACAGGGAAGAGCGCCTCGATGCCCTGCGTCTTGAGGCTCTTCACAATCGTGGGGCTGATGTTAAACTCCGAGAAGGGGCGGGCAGTAGCGGCGCAGCCGTTGTTGGGCAGCTCCTCGTTGTCCGTAACAGCGGCGGCGGCGGCCTCCTCCTTCGCGTGGCCGTTCGTAGCCTTGGTGGCCTTCACGGGGTGGTCATTCTCCTCGTCGCTGTCGGCCAGCTTCGTGGCGCGCCTCTTCGTCTCAGCAGCTTCGTGACGGGACATCGTGCTTTCCTGACAAGCTGCGTGTGTTTTTGTTCTATTCGCGCAAAAGGTGGGGACGAGTATACACTGGAGCGTGCTGAGTGGACGAGGCTAGCTGTGTGGTTGTTTTAAACGGGATGTGGGAGGGTTATGTCTGGTCCGTATATTACTTTACCTTTCTTCTTTCTTTTATTCGACGACCTAGAACAGAAAATATATATATTTAATAAGTAACGTGCTTAGGGGCAGTTGGGGGAGTCTTTCCTGCTTAAAATTTAACTATATTACTGGGTGAGATGCAGTTGTGAAAAGGAGCATTTGTGGTGTTTGCAAGGTACGCCACCTGAACTGGCCAAAAAGGCAATGGCCTTCAATTATGTCTCTGGAGTGGGGGAGCCGCTGCGGAGACGAATCATGCATTGAAAAGAAGGTTAAGCAGCCCGCTAGCAACTGCTTCTTTCCGTTGGTACGTGCTTGCAATTCGACTGGAGAGTCGGAAAATGCGAGGAATACAAACACATTGTTTAAGGAGATAG
>AUXJ01006232.1:0-13072 GCA_000482205.1 Herpetomonas muscarum
TTTTTTTTAATAATAACAAAACGATACACAGGCGCCCCCCTAAAACAAAAGAAAACTAGAAAGCGACAGGTGGTCCTCCGCTGATAACGCTTACGGAATGATATATAGCAAATGTCAGTTAGCGGGGGTGGAGAAAACGAAGAAGCAAGTTTAAATAAAACTAGCAGGGGGCGCAGAAGAGGACGAGTGACAAGATAGAGAGGATGTACCCGTGCGTCTGTGTGCGACTATGGTCAGTTGAGGTGGGTAGATTGCACGAGGCGTCCGCTCGAAGGTGCCGGGCCCTGATTCCGTTTCTTTTTTTGTATCTCCACCACACACGCAACGGAGCAACTGAAGAGCACACACAGACTCACCACACACGCAAACGGTGTAACACAAGAGCAGGAAAAAAAAAAGAGAAAAGGGAAAGGGGGAAAAAAAGGTACACACAGTGGAGATTGTATCTCGTCTTGTGTGTCTCTCGGTGTGTATATATATATATATATATATGTATGCGTTTCACGGGGTGGGTGGTTGGTGGATATAAAATGAAGACAATACTAAATGACGAACACTGAACGGAGACACCGTAGGGGGAGGGAGGGGGGGCTTTTGCTGACGTTCTTTGCGATTTTCTTTGTGAGAAACGAATAAACAGAAGTTAAGCGGAGCGGGCGGGGAGGGATAATGCAAATAGTGGGAGAAATACATACCGCTGCCTTCATCAGGGGAAAACGTATGGGCGGGGGAAAGGGGGGTGGACTTATTCCCGTACACAACTGTTCAGATGACTCAATAGAACTGCTGAGCTTGTCATGCTTCATACGTGTACAGCAGCAACACCAACACCCCTACGAATCTGGTGAGCTGCGCCATTTTCGAACACATTATTTTTTCTTCTTCTTTTTCAGCGTGCGACCGAAATGGAAAGTAGGAATTATAGGCGTGGGGGGAAGGTATTGTTGTATCCCCTGTAAGTATCGGGCACTAAATACGTGTGTTGGTGAAAGCAATGGAGACGCATCAGCGTGTTGTTGTTGTAGCAACAGTTAATTCCAGCAGGATCAGGTCCTGCACCGCGCACGTCCTAGGACAGCGAGGAGATATTTGAAGGGGGGGGGGTGAAGAGGGGGGGGGAGCGCGATAACGAAGATTTGGAATACACACGTGGAAAAGGGAGGAGAACATGGGAGAAAGAGAGAGAGAAAGGGGGAGAGAAAAGGGGTGATAATGGGAAGTAGAAGAACATCTGGTTTCCCCTCACAGGGGATATCCCCCATTGCGTCCAGACCGATATATTCCCCTCTCGCTCTCCCTCCCTTATTTGCTATCGTCCTCCTACCCGGCGACGCGGATGAGGAGTCCGAGGACGAGGAGTAGCGTGAGGAGGCACAGCACATAGGAGCATATCGACGAGTCCTCCATGTCGCGGATCGCATACCGCAGCCGCCGGTTCATGTGCTCCAGGCTTTCCTGGTTCCGGTCAACCGCCGCCTCCGTCTGGTCGAGGAGCGTGGCCTGCACGGCGAGCTCGCTCTGCAGCCCCAGCGCATTCTCGTGAATGCGGTGGACGCTGGCGGCGACGCGGTCGAGGGCCTGGTCCATCAGCTCGTCCTTCTCGCGGACGGACTGAAAAAACTGCACAAACTCCGCCTCCTCCCGCGCGTTGCGGTATTCGACGATGCCGTCGTTGGGGGATGACGACGGCGAGGAGGCGCCCTCCCGCCCGCCGCCAGATCCTCCCTTCGTCGTCGGATACGAAGTTGTGCGGAACAAGTCCTGCAGCCCCCGCGGCGGGGGCGGACACGCTCGTCCGACAGTCCGTCCCCGCCACCGCCGCCGTTGAGAAGCGGCGCCCGCTCCTCCCCCCACCTGCCGCCCTCGCCGCGCGCACCCACCAGCAGCGGGTCGTCGGAGGAGGAGACGACGGTGATCTGGAACGCCTCCCGATACCACCGACGGGCGTTCTCAACGTGGCCCGTGAGGCGGCGGAAGTCATCCGCCTCCTCCGCATCCGCGTCCCCGTTACGGTCCCCGGCAGGCCGTCTGCCGTTGCTGCTGCTGCTGCCTTTCTGCTGTGCCGAGCGCGCCCGCGCCGCCTGCGCCTCGCGGTGCAGCTTCTGCAGCTGCTGGTGGCTGCGGCGCGCGGCCTGGCGGCTGCGCGCGAGGTGTTGCTGAAGGAACGCGCGCCGGTTCATGTCCGATGCCGTCAGCTTCATCCTCTTCCTTGACTCCTCCTGCTGCTGCTGCTGCTGGGCGTCGTCGCCGTCCGCGCCGGCGCCGGGCTCGAGGTTGGGGGAGGAGGAGGCTGGGCGGCCAGACGACTCGATGCCGTTGAGCTCGTCCTCGGCGTCCTTGCAGTCCCGCAGCGCCTCCCGCAGGGCCTCGATGCACTCGAGACAGGCGTACGCGCTACGACGGTACGGCGACAGCTTTGCCAGGCGCTTCTCCCGCTCCGCCTCCTGTGCCCTCCGCTGCTGCGCCGACACGACCGCGTCCGCGCCGGCGGGGGCCGTCGCCGCCTGAATCACCTCCAACTTACGCAGCACAGAGCGCATGTGCGAAATGACTCCCCCTCTATGTTTATTGATTTCTCTGGTTGTGCGCGTAGGTGCGTGCGTGGAGAAAAGAAAAGGGAGCAAACAATTTTCGTGATTGACGACTCCCCCACGAATTTCAACAATCTATCTACAAAGGCCTTTGTGTGTGTGTGTGTGGTGTGTGTGTGTGTGGATTGCAATTTTGAAATGATCAACGAGAGGAAGAAAGAGAACATAGTTGTGCTTCACCAAACGACGAGACTGCAACTAGATTCTTTTCGCACAGAAGACTTCGTCTGTTCGAACGCAGTGTGTACGGTTGCCGTACACTCGCGACGTTGTTTTTGTTTTTTCTACCTGATGGTGTTCTATCATGTACTTATCTTAATTTTCTGCTCTTCTCCCCCCACCTTTCATATGGGAAGGAGAGGGAATAAGTATATTATACTCTGTGAATACGATGAGCGGCCAGCGAAGGGGGGAGGGGGAGAAGGGAACGGAGGGAACGGGGGTGGGCCCCTCATCGCAGTTTCCTCCTGGACGATATATCTACGGGGGATACCGCTGTGAAACTCATTTCACCACCACCACCACGCACACACATACACAGCCCCCCACTGCTCCGCGTATCATTTCCCTCTCCCTATTAACCCCTCCCCCTTCTATTATTTATGTTTTAATACGCTCTTCTCTTGGCTTACAGCCCCGTGTGCTCGACGAAGGTTGCCACATTCATAAGCCGCTTCCACGACCACGCGCTGCCCTCTGCGCCTTCTGGCGCAGCCGGCGGCACCGGCTTCGCCGCAACCTCCTGCCACAGCGCCTGCAGCGCCCCGTCGTCGGAGCCGGCAGCGGCCTCCACGCGTGCGGCGAATGCGGCCTGCTCGTCCAGCCACTGCTCCTGCGTCACGGCCAGCCGGATGTCTCGCGCCGCCGTCGCCGACACCAGCTCCTGGCCGTGGAGGAGCACCAGCAGCGCCGCGGCGTCCGTCGGGGCAAACCGCCCGACGTCGTGGGCAAGAAGCGGCGGGATCGCCGCCAGCGTGCGCCGCAGATCGCGGCTGAGGCGCTGCGCGGCGGCGTCGATGTTGGGCCCCGCCTCGAGGCGGTGGAGGGCTGGGGCGAGGGTGGCCGCGATGCCGAGAATGTCCCGGCCTGTCGCCAGGTCCAGCAACTCCCGCACCACAGAAAGCACGAGCTGCATAAGCTCCTCATGCTGCTCTTGACGGCTACAATGATCCGCCGCGGGGGGAGTCGTCGCTGTGGTGGTCGGGCCGCTGTTGCTGCCGCCGCCGACAGCCCCGCCGGGTCGCATCATCGCGGCGAGGAGCTGCGCGAGGTCGACGGGCCGCAGTGCCAGCAGCCGGCGGCGGATTTCTGTCCGCGCTGCCACACCGCCGCTGTCGCCCGACGACGCGCGACGCGAGAAGGTCAGGAGGGCGTGCTGGACGGCGTGATCCACCCGCCGCTGCTCCGCCGCCGCGCGGGCGCGCTCTGACAGCCTGGACGACACCAGCTCCTCCTGCAGGGACTGTTGACTGGCGCCGGTGATGAGCGCGAACGGCTGCGTCTGCGAAGGCGAGCGGCCGCCGCGGCAGAGGGACACGGCAGCGGCGACGACGACGGGGGGCGGCAGCGACGCGACCGCTGCAGCGTCGTCACGACGGTAATAACTCAGCAGCGCGCTAATGTTGTGGACGGCGACGTCGGCGTCGGGAGAGTCGAGCTGCCGCCCCAAATTGCGCGCGACGCCGACGAGGATATTCGTGTAGAACAGCGGCGCGCCGGTGGCACCGGCGGGCGACGCTGTTCGGTCCTCACTCAGCCGCAGCCACTGCTGCTCCTCGAGCAGCTGCAGGAAACCGGTGACGGCGGCGACGTCGATGACGACGGCCGCGGTGGCGACAGTTGCCGCCGCACCACCGCCGCGCTGCGCGGTGGGACTCGGCTCCACATTATCATCCGAGCAGACGCCGTCCGCCATCGCTGCGCCACGCCGTGTTGCGGACCGGTGACCCAGCCTCTGCAGCTCCTCCCCGTGCTCGGCGGCGATGCGGGCGTCCTGCCGCTCCGCAGCCCGCCGCTGCGCCGCCACGACAGCGACGAAGGCGTCGTCCCCCCCGGGCGCGCCGGCAAGTCGCACACACGTGTCCCAGGCGAGATCCAGCCACGGCTGCAGCCACGGCGCCGACAGCACAGGGGCGACGCCGCCGTTCACCTCGAGGAGCAAATCGCTCAGCGGCGACAGACACGCGTTCGCCTCCCCCGCCCCCGGATCGCCACCCGCGGCGGCCGTGGCGGTGCATTTCCGCCCGCCGCACCGGCCAGAGGCCCCATCGCTCGACGATCCCAGCAGCCACCGCGGGGGGGCTGCGGCTGTCCCCTGTGCTGGCACCGCTGCACGGCCCATAGCGCACAGCCAGCGGCGGTCCTCCGGCGTCGTGTGGCGGCAAAATGCGTGAATCACCTCCGTGGCGAGGGCGAGAAAGTCCAGCGGGCCGACAGCGTCGTGAAGGTCGCGGACGAGAGGGGGGGACAGGAGGGCAAAGTGCCCCAGCGCCGTGTACCGCTGCTGCACTCCTACCGGCGTCCACATCACCACTTCACGCAGCCGCGCCTCCTGCTCCCCATCCCCCGCTTTTCGGTCAGCAACGCCAGCCCCTGTGTTCTGCCGATGCTGCCACGACCGGCGGCGGGCCGCGTCCTTGCTGGCAAAGAGGAGTTGTCGCTCGTGGGAAACGTGATGGACGGCGCGAGCCCCCATCCGGAGCAGTTGCCGCCACGCATCCGCGGAGAGCACCTTTACGGGCGGCGGCAGCTGCTGCCTCTGCTGCGACGCCGCGGACGCGAAGGGGGTGAATAACGACGCCGCCGCTCCAGCCGCGAGTCGTTCGCGGCGACGGTGGCGCTGACCGCCGCCGCCCTCGCGCCAACTGCCACCACCCCCTCCCCTGCGGGGGCCGTCGTCGTTGAGTGGGCGCACAAAACTAAGATCCTGCGGCGGCACGGGAAAGAGCGCGCGGAGGCGAGGGAGCTGGTTCAAGGCGGATGTGTCACCCACACCACCACCACCAGCGACACCCACTGAGAGACAGAGCCGCTGCACTGCTGCCGCCCGCTGCAGCCGCTGCTCCTCCTCCCCCTCCTCCTGTCGCGTGCCCGTCGACACCGCAGACGGCGCTACAGGCATGCCGTGATGCCGACAGGTTTCGCCCAGCCACGCCGTCGGCATCCCAGTTGTCCACAGGTATCCCCGGTGGCCCAGCGCCTCAACGAGGGCGGCGCGGATCGTTCTCGTGAGGACGCCACCAAGATTGGTGTTGCGGAAAACGGCGGGGAGCTGCAGGGCCTCCAGCAGGAGGTACAGATTCACGCGGGCTCTGTCCGTGGGCGAGGAACTGATCAGCTGTCTGTAGAGATGGCCCTGGAGCGACAAGAGCGCCCGCGTGAAGCTGCGGTGGCTGTAACTCGCCTCGACGGAGATTGGCAGACGACCCGCCCCCTCCAACGACAGCGGCCCCTGCGACTGCGACTGATGATGCTCCTCCTCTGCCTCCCGACAGTCGGGGAGACTCCCACCAGCAACAGCGGCGCTGCCTGTCGCGTGGGGGTTGTCCTGCAGCCGCGACAAGGTCAGCAGCGCCCGGAGCGTGCCGTCAACCGCCGAGGCTGCGGCGGCGTCGTAGCGGCGGCTCCAGCGCTGGCTGCCGCGCCCACCACGCCCCACCGTGCGCCGTTGCCCCGCGGGGCCGCCTGCTGTCTTCGCCGTGGCGGCGGCGGGAAAATACGCCCCCACCGCCGCGATCAGCAGCTCCGTCGACAGCTGTGAGAGCAGCGTGAAGCACTCCGTGATCTCGCCCGCGGCGTGCGCCCGTGTCGCGGGAAGGGCCCCCGTTGTCTCCAGCAGCCGCTGCAGAAACTCAATCGAGCGGAGGACAAGCGGCGCTGCGACCGCCAGCGCACCCTCGTGCGCACCGTCTCCCTCCTCCGCGGCACCGCCGTCGTGACCCGCCGCGCTCACGGCGAGAACGCAGTGCCGCAGAAAGTCATTCACAGACCGCAGCGACGCCGCATCGCCGATGCGCAGCGCACGGTGCGCCGACAGTCCCTCGCCCCCGCGGCCCCGCAGCACGGCCAGGGCGTCCGCGACGCCGCTTGGGCCACTGCGCCCCATCGCGGGAGGGGCGCTCGAGGGCGGCGGCGCAGCTGTGCTCACGACGTCGGCGAAGACAACGTCGCCATCGTCGTCGTACGTCGCGCAGCCGCCACCCACCTGCGCCGGCTGCTCCGCGCCGCCCCCCTCCTCCGCTGCAACAAGATTTCCCGCCAGGGTTATCATGAACTGCTGCAGCAGCAGCGCGGCAGACTCTTGGGGGGTGGCGGCGTCCTCCACAGCCCGGTGAGGGGTCGTATCGCCACCCGAGCTCGCTGCCTCTGGCACGGCCGCGGCGAGGAGAATCGACAGCAGCTCAAGGACGCTGTGGGCGACCGGTGCGCAGGATACGTGCAGTCGCGACGCGGCGTCGCGGCGCGGCGCGAGGGCTTCCGTGGTGGTCCGCACGACCAAGCGCCTGGCGTCCTCAACGGCGTGGGTGAGCGCGACGCTGCACTGCGCACCACCACCGTCACTGAGGGAGGACGACGTGAAATCGTCCTCGACAGGTGCGCGGGTAGCCGTCAAGCAGCCACTGAGCTGTAGGGCATGGGCCACGCCCACCATGAGCCCAAAATGCGAGCTGCGATCAACGCCCTGCGGCGTGTGAAGCGACGTACCTGTCTCCGTCGCAGCTATCAAGGCACGGAGAAGCACGTGCAGCGGCACCAAGGCCGGCGGCTGCCCGTCGCGATGCTGTTGCTGGCGGCAGACATAACCACTGCTGCCACGTGCACTGTCGGCGGTGGTGCTGAACGCGTCAAAGAACAACGCGTCGCCGCCACACGTTCCTTGCACGGGTGTATATGTATCTGCCGCAGATGCGCCCTGACCGCCCCCATCATCGCCGCACAGGGCGTGGAGGTGGGCGACAAAGGGCAAGAGGGCCCACTGCGATAACCGCGCAGCCGCGGCACTGGACCGACAGCGCGCACCGGCAGTGGCGGAAAGGCCAGAAACAGCGACGGCGGGGGGGAGGAGAAGGCGCGGCAGAAGGCGTTCAAGGACGGTGATGGGCGTGCTGAACAGCAGCCCGCTCTCACGGACCGCCCTGAGGGCCTCTGGGCTCGTCTCTCCCACAGCCGCAGCTGCCCCTGCCGCTGCTGCCGCGACACTACCGGGGCTGTAAAGAGTTGGCAGGCGGCTCACGAGGCACTGCGCGACGACGGCCCTCCCCCGCGGGTCCGCGCACCATCGCAGCAGCGCCTCCTCGGTGGCGGCGATGATCTCGGGGAAGGCGTCCCCGCCTGCCTGGGTGCTGCTGCCGCTGATGCTGTTGCGGGCGGTGTAGAGCAGCGCCGCCGTGTGGAACATCTGATCGAGACGGTGCTGGTCACTGTGAAGCTGCCGCGCCACAGCCGCCACGTCGTCTGAGAGTAGTGGCGGTCGCCGAGGCCCCTCCCCCGTCGCTGTCGCGCCCACGTCCGGGAACAGGAGAGAGGTCCGCGTCAGCGGGAGGAGAAAGGCCGCCAGGGCGCGGTGGAGCTCCTGCAGCGCGCCCTCGTGATCGCTGCTGCTGTGGTGGTCGTCTTCGACGGCCGCGCCGTCACGGGGCTTCAGCGGGAACGCTGCACCCGTTGCGGCAAAGAGGGACAGCAGCTCCCAGCACACGTCGCGGTCCGTTCCTGTCCAGCGACCATCACACCCCGGCGACGGCGTCGGATTGGAAAGAAACGCCTTCATCCGCGCGACGCTCCCCCACACCGCATCATCGGCGAAGAGGAGCTGCGCGACGTTCATCATCATTGCCAACAGTCGCCGCGGCTGCGCAGCCATGCCGCCGCGCACCAAACATTCCGTCAGAAGAAGAACAGCCGTCGAGGGATCGGATGACTTCCCACGCGACGGGGCCCAGTGAGCCGCCGCTGCAGCGGCAGTCGCGCGCACCGTCGCCGTGTCCCTTCCCTCTGAACTGCTCGGGCCGCTGGAGCCACCCCCACCACACCCACCACCGGCAAGCAGCGCGGCATACTCTCGAATATCATCGGCGGTCGGTGAAGGGCGCGACGAGAGAATGTACAGCTGCGGCGCGGCGACGTCCCCCTCCGCGGCATCGCCGCCGCCGCCGCGCGCAGAACGGCGCGGCTGCGGTGCGGCGACGGAGACGGGCCGCTCACGCAGACGGCACATCCACAGCGCGGCGTACTCCTCCGCGGAGAGGAACCGCAGCACCCCCGGGGTGTCGAGAAGCTCCCCCGCGAGCTGAGCGACGTGCGGCGACGGGCCAAAGAGGGAGAGACGGCCCAGCGCTGCGGTGATGGCGACCATCTCCAACGGGGTAACGACGAGCGAATTCCACCCAACGCGCTGACCTCGCATGATAAAGAGCGGCCCCTGGAACCGCATGATTCGCGACCCAACGCGCCCCTCCCCCTCCCCCGCAGAGTGCCTGGCCGCGCCTCCGCCGGCAGCGTCGTCGTCGTCCACTACAACAAGGTCGTCGTCGTCATCCTCCACCGCCGCCGCCGGCCCCCCACCGGCCCCGTGGCCCGTCGCCTGGGAAGGGCCGCCGCCGGTGGCCTCGCCGTGGCGGGCAGCCACCCCTCCGCCGCCGTCGAGGCAGATGCTGAACCGCGCGCTGGACCGCCTCGCCCGCATCGCCTTCAGCGCGAAGAAATGCGCGAAGGAGCTGGCGAGGGCGTGTCGCACGCCGTCGCTGTGGTGGAGGGCGACGGCAGGGATGCCCTGCGTCGCGGCCGCCCCGTCCAACCGCTCGGACAGCCGCGCCAGGGCAGGGAGAAGGGCGCACATCTCCGCAGGACTGAACAGCGGCGCGCACTTTAGCGCGGACTCCGCAAGCCGCACAAACACCTCGTGGGGGGCGAGAGGGATGAAAAAGGGCAGAGGACCACCCGCCGCCGCTCCTACGGTCGGCGGTGGCGGCGGTGGTGCGGCGATGCCTCCCGCCGCCACCGCAGGCCCTCTGCGCTGAAATCGGCTGGACAGCTGCGCGGTGGTGGCTGCGGGGTCGGAGGGGCTGCCGCTGCCCTTGACCTCGCCACCGCCCCCGGCCTCCCCGCCGCCAACCACAGCCGCAGACGGTGTGCAGTCTCTTCCAGGGCACGACTGCAGCAGCCGGCGCAGGCGGCCGAGCGCGCGGTAGTGAAAGTCCCCGCCCCCGTCGTCGTCACATTCGACCCCCGCAGCGGCTGCCGATGCGGCGGCGGGTAGCGTCCATGTGAGTGCACGGGCGTAGAGCGTGGCCACGAAGGCGATTTGGTACGATCGCAGCACCGGCAGCCAGCCCACGACCAGAAACAGCAAGTTGGAAAGCGCCTGGGCGGTCGCAGCCACCGCAGCGGTGGTGCTGCTGAACGTCGTTGTTGTTGTTGCTGTTGCTGTTGCTGTATCTGTGGTGGCGAAGATGCGGAACGCGGCGGTGTGGGTATAGAACTGCAGGACGGGGAGCACCCGCTCAACGTTAAAATTCATGCGACGCTCCGTCTTCCCAGCAGCAGTGGCAGAGATGTGAGTTCCTCCTGCCTGACCATCCTGCAGCCGGCGGGAGGGTGGCGATGAGTGGTGCGCTGCAGTGGCGCCGTCGCTGTCATCGACAAGGCGCACATCGCCGTGGAGCTGTAGTGCCGTGCTGCCGCTCCACGCAGGAACAGCCGCCAGCCCGCTCTCGAAGCGCCGGAGTCCCATCACCAGCGCATCGGTTGGAATCGCGTCCGCCGTCGTCGTCGGGGCATCGCCGCGGGGATCCGTTTCTAATTCTGCGCGGCCGCCGTCCCCAAGAATCCTACCGCACGCCGCGCGGACGGGGCCGGTAAAGCGCACCTGATGGCCCTTCCTCCTCCGGCGTGCATCGTTGACGGCGCCTGTCGTCGCCGCGGCCCCGCTACCGCCCGTCTCGACCACCGCTGCCAGGTGGGAGCCAAGCGTCTTGTTAAGGGCCGTCAGCGTCGTCGAGAAGGCCTCCAACTCGTCGCTGCCAAACGGGGCGGGTGCGCCCCCGCGGGCACCGCTGCTGCCGCCACCGCCGCCGCCGCCGTCGCCACAGCAGAGGCCGGGGAGGCTGTGGAGCAGCTGCGGCAGCAGCACCGTCGTATAGTACCGCTCGAGCCAGGCGTTGTCGCGCTGAAAGGTGGCGGCCAACTCCCGCGCGACCGCGTCCCTGTCGAGGCCCTCAAACGCAGACAGCCGCCGCTCCCTCTGATCCACGTCGCCCGCCGCCTCCCGCGACCCCTCCGGAGTGTTATCCGTCGTCGTCACCGTCGCAGCGGCGGCCGCAGTGCCGCACCGCTCCGTTGCCTCGACCGCGAACACCATCTGATCTGCGGCCGTCGTCAGCAGTCGGTGGATCGCAATCGCCCGCCGCGCCGACCGCACCATCTCGCGGCCGACGCCGCGGCCGCCGCCGCTGTGGAGGCAGAGGAAGCGGGCGGCCTCGTCCGCGACGCTGCCCTGCCGCACCCGAAAGAGGAACGCTGCGTAGGTCAGCAGCACCTCCTCCGCGAGCGACTCCGTCCACGGCGACGACGACGACGACGACGCCGTCGTGCGCGCGTCGAGCTCTCCCATGAAGATGCGCGCGCGGCACCGCAGAACTGCCCCGTCGCGGCTGCGCTGAATAATCCCGCCGCTGTACGCGCGGCGGAGGGTGAGCAGGTAGCTAGTCGCCCTCGCGGAGACGACCGACGGCGCCACCCCCGGCGCGTCGAGGATGGGCGGCTCGGGGAGAGAAATGTTAACGGTGGCCGCCGCGGATGCGCCGCTGTCGTCGCGGATGTGGTCCCTCGCATGGAAAGGGACGTCCACCCCCCGTCCATCGCGGGCGGATCGGCCTCCGTCGCTGCTGCCCTGCGGTAGCGCCGACGAGGCCGCCGCGTGCTCGAGACTGCCGAGGAGCGGTGGGAGACCGCTGCCGTCGTCGCCGTCGCCAAAACCATCAATTTCCGCGTCGCGGGGGGCTTTGGGATCTGAGGGGGACGAATGCGCCGCAGCGGTGTCCTCCCGCAGCACCGCACGCTTCGCCGGGCGCCGCCCCGCGCGGCTCGTGAAGCGGCTTTGAGCTGGCGCCGGTGGGCTCTGCGGGGGCGCGGCGCGGGCGTTCTCTTTGCCACTCTGAACGCCGGCAGCGTTCCCATCGCTTCCACCGTGGGCCGCGTCTGGCGGGGGCGACGACAAGGTGCTCGCGCATCGACGAGACAGCACCGCCGCTTCAACAGGGGAGGGTGGCACAGATGTGCCAACACGAAACCCACCGGCCGCCATAGCCGTCGCGGCGCGGTCTACCCGCCACACACGCCCCGCGGCAATAAAGCCCTGCCGTCGCATTCTATGCACGCTTAATTATCACAGTAATTGCACTAGCGAGTGTTTGTTATACGAATGTTTAAAAGGGACCAAAATACGATTCTTGGAAGACGAAGAGAGATAGAGAGAGAGAAAATGTGGAGAATGGGTACCACCTACGATGATGATCTCCCTGTTGTGACGACGTGTGGGTGAAAATGTTTTTTTTATTGGGCCGCCCCTGTGGTCCGATTTATCGGTAAACAAGGGGAGGGGGGGCGGAGTGGAGCGGAAGAGAACAACAGTCACAAACAGCCAATTCAGCCTTTGGAGCGCGACACCAAATAATTATATTTTCAAAGTGCAGATGTATAGAGAGAGAGAGAGAGATGATAGGAGAGGAAAGGGTAGGAGGCGTTTTGGTAGCAAGATTTCAATCCAGAAAGAGAAAATGGGAGGACTCCCCACCTCTTCTTCCTGCTCCCCATAGTCAAGGGAGACACCTCTCCAAATTTTCACTGGAGTATTTGCACACAGATACAGCTGCAGACAGAATACAGACGAGCGGCACATGTGTGTGTTTGTATGCGTTTGGATACACTCCCCAGATGGGGAGGGGGAGGGAGAGGAATATCATATGCCGCCCTGGCCCCCCGTAGTGCTTCATGCAACGCTGAAGGACGCAGCACGCAGCCGCACTCCTCCGTAGAGCTTTTCTTCTTTTGCCAGCGCGCGCTATTATGCACATACACTCACTTCTTATTTTGTGTTGTTTGTGGCTGGGGGGGGGGGGTGCCAAAGATGGGAAAAATACATTCGCAATAATTGGGGTTTGGAGATGGGTGTGTGCGCTTCTCCTCCATCTCTCCCTCTTCTCTTCTCATCGTTGCTGTGGCTGTGTGGTTTCCCAATAGATGCCGAGCAGCTGCAATAGTGCCTCCCTCACCTCTTCTCTGAATATTGGACGTTTCCCCCTTCCCTCCTCACCGTTCAAATGGTCGGGAGAGAGAGAGAGAGTCAGAGAGAGATAGAAAGTGGCATTTGAGGAAGGGGAGGAGGGGGAGGGGGGGGGGTGAAACGGGTACTTTAAAAGAAGAAAAGAGTGAAGAGGCACCATGACGAAAAAAAGGGGGAAAAGGGACGTAGGGTGTAGAAAGAC
>AUXJ01006237.1:0-14093 GCA_000482205.1 Herpetomonas muscarum
GGAGGAGTCGGCGATCGGGGCCTTCTTGGCGGCCGGCTTGGGGGAAGCCTTGCGGGACGCAGGCTTCTTCACAGGCTCGTCGTCGTCGGAAGAGTCGGCAACAGCCGCCTTCTTCACGGCGCTGAGGGCGGAGGTGCCAACCTTCTTGGCAGCCGCGACCACAGCCGGGTTGGCCTCCTTGAGGGCCGACGCAGCATCGCGGTACTTGGCGTTCTGGAAGTACAGGAGAATGTGAGCCTCAAGCTCATCCTTCGGGAGACGAAGAGACATGGTTGCTGGGGTGTTACAGTGAGTACTGCTTAGTTAAAAGGGAAGGAAAGAGAGAGGGCGTGTGAACCGGAATGTTGTTTTTTAAATATAGGTGGTGCAGAAACTCAAGTAAGGAAAGAAAGACCCGTGTGCCTACTTATAATAGTTATGACTGTATTCCATTAGCAGCGCAGCAGTGGGATGGGGAAACGAATAAATGTATCGCCATGCCAAGAGTACATTGTAGAGAAGAGAGAAGAGAAGACGTGTGTCGGTGAATGCGTCAGGGTGATTACATTCTTGCTCATTAAAGGGTAGCGCTAGGTGGCCCAGATTAGCATACATCAAAGAAAGACATGTTATGTAGGCGTGGTCTAGATGCTCGGTGGATACCAGGTAACACAACACAGCTGCCCTCTCCATTAAAACGAAATTAAATATCATGTCAGCGAGTCGTTGCAGTTCTTTTAATAAATATTTCAGCGGTGGATTCATTGTTGTTAATAGCATAGTATCGTTTCGCTTTATGTTCCGCGTTGAAGCAATACGTTCGTGTGAGGCACACAGATGGTCTGCCTTGAACCGATGTCAGTGGCGTCCCCTTTGCACGTGCCAGTTATAGCGCATGTGTTTCAGCTTCTTGCCGTGGCGGCTTGTGGAAGCGCCAGGCTTCACCGGGTGTGGTGTGCGTGCTCGGTTGAAAATGGTCTCCTGCGGACGGCCCACGTAGAATGGCTTCGTTGTCGTCCCGCAGTTCTCGCAACTCTCGCCCTGGTAGACGCGCTGCGTGGTCTTCGTCACCCAGACAGAGTCCGACGTCCACGTGTTCTTGCACGTGTGGCACTTGAACTGTCCCGTGCGCTTCGCCAGCGGGGGCGGGGTGAACATGATGTGCCGGGGACGCAGAAAAGCGATGGAGGTTCGCGCGAACATTGTGACAAGTGTTCCTATGGTGTCGTAGTAAAAAGAGTGGACTCAACACGTGAGCATGCGACCGAATAGCCAAGGCTTGACGGTGACGCAGGTGATGCAGAGAGAAGGGGATACAGAGGGGCAGTTGATCAACACCTTGCTACTTCTCCCGCACTTTGATTCACAGTGCAGTATCTTGCAGCCGTTGATGTAGGCGACAATGCACAGTTCCGACCTTTGTGGGATGTTGCTCAGGCAAAACGAAAGAAAAAAAGATAGAAGTGGAGGAAGAAGTCCGCGTAGATGGCAGCGAATACATGAAGGACCATGCATACACACAGGTTATGCCCATTGTAGTGGCTCAGGACTGTTCATTGCAGCTTCCCCCCCCTTCCTGAAATACACACGTGCGTTTCCGGAAGGGGGGGGGGGGGAAGTGCGGCGGTACGGGAGGAGCCCAATATCCTCAGTACAGTAGAGGCTGGGGGACTGAAGATAGCCGGGGATAGTCGCATGTATACGAATTTATGTGCGGGGGTGTATTCTATGGAGGTTGTCACACATCTCGCCGCAACTGGGTACGCGAGGGCGTGTACGTCTGTATAGTAATAACAAATAACAACAACGGGGGATATATGCTTTCTATTAATATTTTGTCCTCGGCGGAGCGGAGGACTGGTTGTTGCGCATGATGCTCGACGTGTTTGTAGGAGCACACCGCTGATATTGACACTCGAGCTTGGAACGTCCCGAACACCGCCCAAAAAACAACACCAAAGCAAAGTAGATGTGCTACGTGGAAATCAGCGCAATCTCCACCGCCTCGTTCAGCCACGTGAAGCCAAGCATTTGGGCGATACACTGCATCGCAACAAGGTCGTTCCGCGTAGGTCTCGCCTTCCCGACGAAGGTGCCGCAGCAATTATCACACATGAGCGTGCCCCCCATCTCCTTGCACTTGCTACAGGTAAAATCTTGCTGTACAACACCCAGCACGAGGCTGTTGACACGGCGCACGAGGTGGGCCTCAATCGCATCTGCAGCGATGGGAGAGTCGCACTCGGGGCAGCGAAAGGCGCGGCCGCCCGTCTTCGACTCGCCTGCCTGGGCGGCACCCAAGTCGAGGGAGACGGGCGAGTTGCAGTAGCCGCAGGAGAAGCGCAGCGTCCGCACGCTGCCCAGCGGGTCGCCCGCAAGGGCCGCTTGCGGTGAGAAGGGGCTAACGTTGCAGAGTCGCAGGCAGTTGTTGCGGATCTTGACGACGGCATCGTTGGAGGGGATGTGGTCTAGGATGCGGCCAATGCATTTGGTGTACTCGAGTGCAAGTGCGTTGCTGGAGTGGAGTAGGGAAGCACCGCTCTGGAGACCAGTCGCCTTTGCCGTCTCGTCGGCTGCGGCGCGCTCCTCGTCCGTGTACAGGCTTCTCGACTCCATTACCTGCCCAACCTCCTCCATCAGGTCCGGCTGGACAACTTCCTCGAAAAAGTGCTGCAGACGCTTCACGACTCGCTTCTGCGCCTCCTCCGCTTTCGTCGCAAAAGTGACAGTAGGGTCGCTGGCCACCTCGCGGGAGACCTCCAGCACGGTCATCATCATGCTGCCAAGCGTCCGGGCTGCGCGGTGGCTGAGCAGCTCTCGAAGTTTCTGTGGCAGGCGTCCGCAGAAGCTGTAGTTCTCCTCCGCCTGCATCATCTCGAGTGTTGGCTCCTCGCTCTGGATCAGGGCGTTTGCCGGCTCTGCGAGGATGTACATGCCCGCGTAGTCGCGCCTGTCGAGGACGATGAATGGGCACCAGTAGCGGACGGGCTGCAGGGAAAGCAGGATGAGCATGGGCTGGTCCTGCAGCGAGGCAGTGACGAAGCGGGCAAAGCTGATCGCGTCGTGAAGGGAGTGCTTGGTTGTGAGCACAACAACAGAGGTGGTGTCCACCTTGACTGTGCGACCGCCGAGTTTGGCAAGCCGCAGCAGCACAGCGGTGAGGGCGCGGTGCGCCAGGCCACTCATGAGCTCGACCAGGCGTGGCTCGTAGCACGTCGAGACAGGGTCCCGAATCCATCGCGACACGTTGCTCAGGAGGTTGTCTGCGGCGGGGTTGTTCACCGCCTGACTGAGCACCTCCGCCACCATGTCCCGCAAAATGTTAAAGTGGGACGTCACGCCACGGTCGCACAGGACGTGTGCGTGGGGGTCGTCACCTTCCTGGATTACCTGGGAGAAGAGGATGGCCACCACGTCCAGTCTGGAGAGGCTGAACTCGACGCACCAGTTGGTGTACCCGCCAGCCATAGCGACTTCCTTCGGTTGCTCCTCCACCGTGTCGAACGCAATAGATGGCTCCGCGCTGTTCCACAGCACGTGCGACCGCTTATGCAGGGCGCGTGAGAAGAGGACGTCCAGCACGTGCACGCAGCTGTCCTGCGCAACGTTGCAGAGGGGGATCCCCGAGAGGCGGCTCATCGCGAGCCGCTCCTCAACCCACAGAATGGAGGCGTAGAACCGCTGCAGCATCCGCTTCGACAGCAGGCGCGACCACCGGAAGGGGTCGGCGAGCAGCTTCTCGTCCTCCTCGGCGCCGAGGACGCGGAGGTAAGGTAGCGCAGCTGGAAGCGACCGCTGCTGCACCAGTTGGGTGGTCGACAGCGTGCTTTCCAGCACCACCACGAGCGGGGCGCGGCCGGCATCAATCAGCTCCGTCAGGAGGCCGTGAATGACACGCCAGCCGGCCGCGAGGTCGGGCGCAACGTCAGCAACGACGCGAAGTTCACTCGCCTCCGCCGACACGTTGAGCAGCCGCGCGGCCTCCTCCCGCAGCGTCTCCCAGTTGATCACCGGCTTCGCCGCTGCGGCGGGCTGCACAAAAACAACGTTCGCTGTGCGTGTCTGCTGGTTCACGAGCGCCAGAACACCGCGGGTATCGGCCGAGGTGTGGAACACGAACGCACACCGGTCGTTGGTCTTCGCGAGATAGACGCTGGCGCTCCCGCTGTCGAGCTCGTCAATGTGGAAGAGGTCCCGCTGCGAGGCAGGTCGGCGACGGGCATTCTGCAAATGTTGCTGCGCCTTGACCGACGCACAGCAGCCGACGCCTTCGATGAAGCGATCCACGCGGCCAATGTTCGTCTCGTACAGCGTTTGCACGCCCTCCGTGATGCTGAGGTCGTTCAGCATCTTCTCACCAGCCGGGCCCGGAGGCAAGTCCAGCGAGAAGAGCCGGCCCACCGTTCGGTTGCGCGGCAGAATACGGTTAGGCAGCTCTGTCGCGCCCTCGGGCAATTGTGCGATGCCGGCGGCGCCGCTGTCTGCGGCCATGTCGACGATAATGGTGCGTGGCACAAGGACGCGGAGAGGCGAGACTGTACCTTCGATGGCTGCGATCACAGTGACCGCGCCAGGCTCTTCCGGCGACTCGCGCACCTCCAGCACGTGCCACGGAGACGACAGCGCGCGCGACTTTAGGTCGATGAAGTGGCTACCAGTCAGAGACGACCCATTCGCCGCGTCGCCACCGCCCGCGAGCATGCCGCCACCCGGCCGACTGCTCAGGTCCCCATCGGCGTCGAGGGAGGCATTTAGCTCCTTGCGCAGTTTCGCGCGGTGCAGCCAGTTCTGCTTCTGCTTTGCAAGCCACTTCTCCGTCCCAGGGGCGGCGAAGAAGGCGGGGTCGAGCGCCTTGGTGGACTTGGGTGCAAAGTACGTCTTCTGAACCAGTTTGGCTTGCGCCTCCTCCTCCTCCTCGCGCTCCCGGCGGATCCGGTCGGTTTCATCTTCGACGTCTTCGTTGTCGGAGAGCCCCCGCTCCGCCTCGTTCTCGTCCTCCCAGTCGCTGTCGTCGCCCTCGCCGCCCTGCTTTTTTGCAGCACCGCTCGATCCCTTCTTCGCCTTATTCGAATCAGTGCCTGCACTACGTGACTTGGCACCGAACATGTCCTCCATGTCCTGCAGCTCTGCGACGGCCTCAACTACGGCCACTTCTTCATTCTCCGCCTTTGCCTCCTCCTGTTCCTTCCTTTTCTTCCCCAACATGGCCTGAAGAGACAGCTGCCGATAGCGGGAGTTCTGCTTCCTGATCCTCTTCGACAGCCAGTCCGGGTGGGGCACCCGCGGCACGGGGTTTGTGACAGACTGCAGCGCCGCAGGGATGGTAATAATCTTCTGCACACACGCGCTGAACCGTGCAGTGTAGTACTCCCAGTCGAGGAGCGTCGACAGGTCAACCTCGGTGGGCAGAGTGTTGTCGCCGGTCCACTTGCGCAAAAAGTGTGTGCGAATGGCTGGCTCGGCGCGGAAGATGGTGATCGGGATCGCACGCTCCGTGACCGGCCGACCGGCCGGAAGGCGAGAGATAATGAAGTGACACGCCAGACCCTTGTCCTTAACCATTTGCGGGCCAAGGAACTCAGCGATGCGGCGTGCGGTGGTGATGGCCAGCGACTTCTGCGTCTCAGGGTACTCGGAGAGCTTGCGGGACATGTTGCTACTCTCGGTAATCTTTTCCAGGATCTCGTCCATTTCGTAGCCAGCACCGCGGGACTCAAGCATGTCCATTGCAACGTTGGCGACGACAGCGGCCGACTCGTACGCCTCGGCGAGGGTCGTTCCATCGAGGAAGCGGCGGAATACCTGGGACTGGAAGTCCTTGATGAGCATCAGCTCACCACGGCGCTTCAGCTCGAAGCCCTTCAGCTCAGCGAGGCGTCCGTCTGGATTGAACACGGCGTAGCGTTTCTTGATGCTCTTCCCCTCCTCCCTACTCGCTGGTAGAAGCATCGCGAGGTACGGTCCGTCCACCTCAAAGTAGATAGAACACTCGCTATGCGTCTTGTACACGCCAGGGCTCACGAGGTTCTGGTACTGGTGATTTGTGTACTTGTCAGCGACCATCTTGTTGAGCATCACACACGGGTACGAAATGGTCACCTTGGGCTTCTTTGGGTTGTTCGTCGTAAAGGTGAAGTTTTCCGGAAAGGTGCACGGGAGACAGCACCAAATACCATCCGTGTCAAGCTCCAGTGTCACGCCAATCTGCTGGACAAGAGCACGCGCCATCTGAATCAGTGTGGCGCCGAGGTACGTGACAATGCCGGCCATTTCAATACTCGACCAGCGGCTACCCTTTCGCATCACGTAGCCGTAGAAGGAGTTGAGAATACACTTGTGGGCAAGCTGCAGGGATTCCATCTGCACGCAGCGACTCTGGCACAGCTTCCTCTCATCTGCGTCCTTTGCCGCGTCAAGCCGCTTCTTCCACGTCTTGAGGGCCGCCTTGTACTCGTAGCGTCGATCGCGGAACAGGCGGACCGTGTCAACATAGAAGGAATTCTCTCGCTGACACACCACGTTCGACCGCATAATCTCGCGCGTCTCGTGAATTTTACCGTACGCCTTGCGGCTGTACTCGGTGAGTCGCCGTTTGAGCATGTTGAACTGCGTCGACTCGTTCAGCTTGTGGTAGGAGCGCGGGCCACCGTCGTCATCGTCACCCGACTCATCGCCGCCGGAGCGGTTTCCTTCCGGACGAATCAACGCATCTGCCGCCTCCTGCTGCTGACGCCTGTTCTCCTTTCGGTAGCCGTTGCCACCGCCACCGCTCCCGCCCTTGTCACGTTTCCAGTTGTCCTTCTTCCGCTCGTACGCGGTGCCCTCGAGGACGTTGCCTTTCCGCTGTCCGTACGCCTTTTTCTGCACAGCCGCGAGGTTCGCCTGTTCAATGACGCCGGCGGCGAAGGATTCATTTTCCAACTGCGCCTTGACACGCTGGAACTCGCTGCGATTGGCGGTAAAAAGCTCACCGCGCCACTTCCACGACATCACGCGCTTGCACTGGTGCTCATTGTTTGGCGTGTTGAAGCAGCACCCCGCGCAGGCGTCAGG
Source organism: Herpetomonas muscarum (assembly GCA_000482205.1). Lineage (NCBI taxonomy): Eukaryota > Euglenozoa > Kinetoplastea > Trypanosomatida > Trypanosomatidae > Herpetomonas > Herpetomonas muscarum. The sequence goes on from AUXJ01006237.1 coordinate 7,033, forward strand.
GGTCGGAATGGCGTAGGGCTGCAGACGGTTGGTCAAAATAATGTTCGGGTACATGGCACCGACATCCAGATGGTAAATGACGGGGTTCTGCTGCAGCTGTGGGCTATCACGAAGGGCCTCCAGCTTTGCCTGCAGATCGCCTCGCACCTCTGCCATGTTGGTGACCTCCTCCACCTTCACGCCATTCTCCACCTCGAGCGCAAACTTGAGGGAGTGGTCGAGGTCATCGATGAGGCCCTGGTACGCATCTGGGTTCATGCTGAAGGACATGGGCAAGTCCGAGCGGTAAACACCACTACGGAGTGCCTCGACTCGGCCGCCAATGTACGTCTCCATGTCAATCAAGTGTCCGTCATGAAAGCGCTCCCGCTCAACCTCCTTCTTGTTGGGAAACACCACATTATTCGCCTCCGCCTGCACCATGAGCAACGACTCGCAGAGGCCACCGGACCCTTTGCGGAGCACATCGTCAGGCGACATGGGAATAATTGTCGCCAGTGAGTAAATGAACGGGTGGACGTACTTCATGTACAGGTACCACGTTGAGACGGCGTCGGAGACGGAGTAGGACGCCATCTTCTGGGGCTCCTCCTGCGCGAGGGGAAGCATCTCCTCGGGGTCAACCTCAATCGGGTCATAACCCAGCTTATACTTGGTGACAGCCTTGAGGCCCTGGCTGCCCTGCGGCAGGTACGAGTCACGCTTCACCCAGTAGAAGCAGTCCATGTGTGGGATCTGCTGGTTGAGGAAGGCGCCGTCGTTCGCCTGAGTGAAGCCAATCTCCTTGCGCATGTTCATGCCGTGGAAGAGTGAGCGGGCATGGATGAAGGGAAAATCAAAGTAGTCACCATTGTACGTGACGTACACGTTCGGCTTGTACTTTTGCATCTCGTCGTAGAAGCGACGCAGAACGGCAGCCTCGTCGGTCTCGTTGAAGGTGTCAAAGAAACCCTCGTACTCCGGTTTGGGTGTGTACTCGAAGGAGTTGATGTCCTCCGTCACAATCTCGCGGTTGATGATCAGATATCCACGACCGTCCAACATGTACGAAATCATGTAAATTTGATCCGTCTCTGGCTGCGGGAACCGCAGCGGGGCTTTTGTCGTCTCGATATCGAACGCCACGACGCGGGGCATGGCTGGGGCGTACTTGCTGTCGTCGCACCGCACAACGGTGGCCTCCCCATCAACGACGGTGATGTCGTACCACAGACCGCAGAATATCTTGAGATCAATCGCCACGCGCATGTGGTACTTCACATCGTACTCGCGGATATCCGTGACCCAGTCCATCCAGCGCGTGTTGGAGCCCGCCTCGTTGGTGCTGTAGAGCGGATCGTCGGCGAAGTTCTTGTTCATCGCGTCCGCGAGGGAGCCGCCAAACTGGCCCCACAGGCCCGCGCTGCCATCACCACCAGTGATACTCTGGTTGCGCTTCACCATCTTGTCGAGGCCCGACCGCACCGCTGTCAAGTCCGAGACATTGGAAAAGATGACCTTCAGGAAGACACGTTGACGGCCGCTGAGGTGGTTGATGAGACTGATATCTTCCTTCTCCACCGTCTCAATCTGGTGGATGAGCTGTGGACCGAACATGGACATGAGCCCAAGCTCCACGTCGCGCTCACGACCCTCAACGACCATGACAAAGAGGTATGAGTTGTAGTGAAGGTGGGCGAAGAAGGTGTCACCGGCATGGTCCTGGAACAGCAGCACCATCGCCGCGCGCCCCACGCCGGGGCCCTCCACAGTACCCTCCCCCTCCTCGGGCATCTCCGTCGTGGGGTGGTAGTTGAAGAGCCACCCCGTGCGCGTTCCGGACTGCAGGCGCGATGCCATTATGACGACTGTTGTTGTTATACTTCTATATGCGGGGTAAAATGTGTGTGAAGTTGTCTTGTAATCTATATACGCGAGCAGCTGCCCTCCTCAAGTACGAGTTGGCGTGCTCACAGGAAAAAATAATATATATTACAAGCTGTGGCTGGACGGAAGACCAAGGCGCATCATACCAGTAGATATTGATACAGGGGCGTTTCACGCAAAGAATGGGGATTATATCAAGGGAAAGAAGAATGTAAGGTAAAGTTGCGTTGAATGAGAGTGTGGCAGCGAGAAGAATAACAAGGATCTGTGAGTCTAGTCATCCCCAGCTCCACTAGTACATATTGAGGTATGACTCGCATCTACGCCCATCAACAAGCAACACAGCAGGCGCACCTGCTCAATATTGACCAATGGGGACAAGCTACCCCATGTAGGACATTAAAACGGGCAAGTAGTGGGTCAGCAAAAGATCCCTGCCTCCCACAATCATTCATGTTCCCCAGCGTCGCTAAAACTTTTGAAACAACGTTTTTTCGTAAAATTCACATGTGGCCCAGTCATGCCTCGTCCCCGATGCGCCATACTCGAAATACGTTTGCGGACAAGCAAGTTGTCACAGTACTCCGCCCAGGCACCTCTATAGGGATCGTAAGCATGGTTCGCACCAACAGCAGTGTCCACCTCTGCCATGTTGGGCTTATCTGCATTGATCCATGAGTAACAGATTACTTGACGTCGTTGTTCATGCCCTTGCTTAGCTCAGCAGAGGAGGTTAAACTCACGCTACCCCACCGACAGGTAGTGTTGAGTCAAATATGGATAACGTGAGGGAAAGTGGTCTGCAAGTGCGGTGTTTATAATGTTTTCTCGTTTCGATTCGGACTCCTCGGATCTTCCTTCGTGTCATGTTGAACAAGGAAAACAATCCGGCAGAAAGTGAAAGTGCCACCGACACAACCATTGTCTGGTACGCCGCGATACCTTTCCGTTCCAGCTGTTCTACCACAGTGCCACCAAGATTGACAGCATGTATAGCAGAAGCGTCATATTTCCCACAAGGATGACGCCACCCTCCAAGGGCCTGCGAAGGACAATGATGCACACCCAGGCGGACAGAAACGCGAGCAGCTTCGAGAGTACCCTAATAATCGACCGGAACGCCGGGTACTTCACTCCAATGTCGCCCAGCGTGTACGCAGTTGTAGCCGCAGTCTTTTCGCGCTTGCCAGTGACCGTCGTACCGTTGCTGGCGTCGTTTGTTTTCTTCGTGCCATTGCCATCAGTAATGGCGTCGCGCCTGCTCTGCTCGTCCTGGATGACAAGGTAAAGTGTGATGTAGAGAACACCGACCCCAGCCTGGACGATAGCCCACACGAGGCCCTGGTGAAAGGAGATGTTCGTGTTTCGTTCGCGGTCCCAGAAGGCCTCAGGGACGCGGTGAAGCATAACGTGATTGCGAATGGTGAGCGCCGCGCCGTCAAAGTGCGACGGAAAAATACACGCCACGGCGCACATAATGTAGTATATGGGGAAACAGTAGCCGGGTGGGGTGGTGTTCGGCAGCCAGCCGGAAAGCGCCATCACCATCCCGGTGGTGAGCGCGTGACGGTAGCTGAGCGGGATGTTGGGCACGGCGATCCACCCTGCCGTCGGTAGGCACCACCAGAGAAAGAGAAAGACCTTGGCCGTGGTGGGGTTACGCAGGACGGCCTTGGTGCGGAAGACGACATTCAGGATTCGCCCTCCAGTAAAGAAGGCCCCGCCAATGGTCATCAGGATAACAAGCAGAAAAGCAGAGAACACGAAGCCGAAGAGGATGGTGCAAACATGCTCCGCGAAGGACGTCCACACGGGGACAGATTGGATATAGATCCAGCTGTACTGACATGAGCGGTACTCTGGCACCATAGCGTATAGGACCACGAGCGTAAACTTCTCGAACCAGCCCATGCGCGCCGTCATCTCGGCATCCGTTAGGCCAGAGGGAGGGTCCGACTCCCGGCACACCTTCAGTGCGGTGGACGCCCACGTGCCACAGCCCAGCTCCACAGCGACGGTGACCGCGACGGCCACGAGAAGGGGGACGGCGTAGAACACGCGACGGCACGATTGCGAGACCCAACGTGTACGCATCGCGCTGTCGTACAAGAACCACTTCACAGGCTCGCCAGCAAGCACGTAGAAGGAGAAGAAGAGCAGGACATACGCCCCGCCAAGCTTCCCGATGCCAGAGAAGGCTGAGAAGAAGGCGAGCCAGCGCTCAGGCCATTGGTCCATCCACCAGCGGAGGGATGCGGGGCTAAACAGCCCGGCGTCACGCGCCTCAATCGCAGCGGTGACATCGTGCATCGTCACCCTTGGCCGCCCGTTACTGTGGTCGCCAATCGTATACACAAGGTAGGTGTCGTTGAGGTCGTCGCCAAAGGTGCTAAACACCTTCCAGCTATAGTTGAACTGAGTGGTTCCCTGATCAAAGGGACCAAAGAAGTACTGCGTCTGGTCCTCTGGGTCGTCAGCGGGGATGTTGCTGTTGCCGCGGGCTGTGATGTAAAAGCTCCGCAGCGAGCCGGCGATCACGAGTGGAAACACCCCTGCCGCCTTGTCCGCGTCTACCTGCATCCGAGTCTCCTGCGTGGCGCTGTCCAGCCCCGTCACAAACGTGTAGCCCTTGTGCGCTTCGAGGGCGAGACGGTTACCAATGTAGTGAGGTCCAAGATACACGGGCACGGCCCCCGATTCGATGCCGGAGGGGTCAATCACATCGTACTGCAGAAACGAGCGCTGCTGCTGCTGCTGCTGCGCGTCCCCAGCACCTGAGTTGGGCTTCGTTGGCGCCTTCTGGACGTGGAAGCAGAACCGCGGATATGCGTGCTGCGGCTCTGCTGGTGCCCCGTTCTTGTCACCGTACGGGGCGACGCGGGTGATCTGGAAACTGATGACGGTGTTGAGGATGCGTCCATAAATGCCGTGGCGCCTGTCCTTTCGCATAAAAGGGAGATGCAGCTTTGTGGCGGGCCGCCCGCGCACAATGCCATCCGCTCCGTCGACAAGGATAGGTTGTGTGTGTGCCTTGTCCCTGTACAGGTCGAGCCGCGGAAAGAGCACCTCCTCCGGCATGTACGTGGTGGAGCCGAGAATGAGGGTCAGCCTCCTCCCGTGTGTGTCGAACAGCACCATGGCATCTTCCTCCTCCGTTGGCAGCAGTGAAAGGTCGAGGGGTTCGGGGTCGCTGCTGCTGACGCACACCTCGTGCAGCCCTCGCGCCCTCACCACCTCGCTGCGGTCGTACACCCTGGCGTAAGTGTGGGCACCAGCTTCCTGCTCCACCACTTCTACTTTCGCCGAGGGTTCCACCGCGTCGTCGGACTCATGTTGACGTTGAGGAGCCGCGACATCTTCCGTCGCGTCGTCGAGCGCACGGATGAACAGCTCCTCCTCCACCTGCATGTTGTACCGCCGCGGCGGGAGAGTCTCCACGATAGCGGGAAACAGACGCTCCCGCATCGTCGACGGCAGCGCTGCCTCAACAGCGAAGAACTTGTCTGCGTCGGGCAGGAGCGCGGCCAGGACGAGGGAATCTGCGGAGTGGTTCAAAAACTGAAGACCGTAAACAAGGCCACGGTGGTCCATCGGCATTCCGACGCCCCGCATCGTCTCCGTCGAAACTACGCGGCGGAAGGCGCCGTAGGTGGTGTCGGCCTTGCGGAGCTTCTCGAGGTTCCCCTGCGTGTAGAAGCCGGGCTGGCGCGGGGTGGAGCGGTACAGGTACCCGGTGATAGACGGGATGATGTCGTCCAGCGCGCCGCCGTTGATGGACATGAGCGTCGTGTTTGAGAAGCGCGCCGCGATCGCCTCCGAGGGGAGCGCCTTCAACTTGTCCAGGAGCCCTAGTGGTGTGTCATGAGGGAGAACCTTATTTTCCCAGTCAATGGAGATTGTGTGCATCCTCGGAGTCTGTGGGTAGTACCGGATGGAGGCGTCTGAGATGACCTTGTACAGCCACGCGCTGCCCACGTCAAAAAAGAGTGGGGGGTAGTGCGTCGGGGAGCCGACCAACACAATACCCGCGAACAGCGACGGCGACATGAGCGCTGCTAGGATGGCCACCGTCCCGCCAAGCGACTCGCTCCACACCCAAAAGCCGCGCGTCTTGACTCGCTCGACCTCGAGGCGCACCCGCGCAACCGTTGAGTACTTTGACAAGTGCTCCCGCGCCACCCGGCAAACGCCATGGTCAACCCCCAAGACACCACTACTGCGGCAGCAGCTAGACTCGTACTCGTCGACGACGGTGCGGAAGGTAATGTCGTCCTCATGCGCCTGGTCGTCACCGTGGGTGGCGGCCGCTCGGAGGGACTCGGTCGCAGGAGTTGCCAGAACCGTCTCGAAGGAGTCCAGAAAGTTGTGCATGAGGACGTGCATGGAGTGGTTCATGAAACGTGCCTCCTTCATCGTCATGGCGGCACTCTGCGTGTACGACTCCTCCAGGTAATCCAGCGAGAACATCTCCGTTGCCAGCATTGGCGTATGGTCGCGAAGCACAGTTTCCTCCGCCTTGTCAACGACCGCAATTGGGACCTTTCCGCCCTTCTCCAGCTGCATGGGCGGCTCCGCCTCCTGCATCAGCTGGTAGACCTGCCGCCGAACCTTCTCGTCAAAGCGGCTCAGGGAGAGGCGCCGCTGCCGCACATTCGCCTCGTACAGAAACCGCGCGAGCGAACGGGCGCAGAAGTACGACCCGCCATTCCCGTGCACGTAGACGACGGGGACACGGTGAAAGTTGCCCCCCATACGCTCGTCGGCGTAGCCGTCGGCACGCCAGTCGTAGGTACGCCACAGCCGATAGTACGGCTCTCGGCTGCAGCAGAGGCGAGAGGTGTTGACGAGCGTGAAGGAGGGGTACATCACAGGGTTGATGGCCTGCGGCTTCATACGATTAACCTTGAAGGCCCAGCGATAGCTTCCGACAGAAAAGCTGACGGTGGCAGCGACAAAGAGGAGCAGGAGGAGGACATTGACAGCCCGCCGCACTGTCACGAACAAGAATGACATGATTCGCCGAATTCTAATACCTATGAGCACCGGTAGATTCACCGCCGCCTATTTGTTGATATAATATATATATATATATATATATATATATTATATATATATATATATAATATATATTTCGCGCGAGGTTAAAAAGAGCAGCGGCGACACACACAACGGTCACTGATTGACGGTCGGACAAA